>PVIU01011611.1:0-63945 GCA_004026605.1 Ondatra zibethicus
AGAACTCTCAACAGAGGAATCTAAAATGGCTGAAAGACACTTAAGGAAATGTTCAACATCCTTAGTCATCAGAGAAATGCAAATCAAAACAACTCTGAGATTCCATCTTACACCTGTAAGAATGGCCAAGATCAAAAACACTGATGACAACTTATGCTGGAGAGGTTGTGGGGAAAAGGGAACACTTCTGCATTGCTGGCGGGAATGCAAGCTGGTACAACCCCTTTGGATGTCAGTGTGGCGATGTCTCAGAAAATTAGGAAACAACCTTCCTCAAGACCCAGTAATAGCACTTTTGGGTATATAGCCAAAGGATGCTCAATCGTGCCACAAGGACATGTGCTCAACTATGTTCATAGCAGCTTTGTTTGTCATAGCCAGAACCTGGAAACAACCTAAATGCCCCTCCACCAAAGAATGGATAAGGAAAATGTGGTGCATTTACACAATGGAGTACTACACAGCAGAAAAAAATAACGACAGCTTGAATTTTGCAGGAAAATGGATGAAGCTAGAAAACATCATTTTGAGTGACGTAACCCAGACACAGAAAGACAATTATCACATGTACTCACTCATAGGTGGTTTTTAAACATAAAGCAAAGAAAGCCAGCCTACAAACCACAATCACAGAGAACTTAGACAATAATGAGGACAGTAAGAGAGACTTACATAGATCTAATCTACATAGGAAGTAGAAAGTATAAAAAGACAAGATCTCCTGAGTAAATTGAGAGCATGGGGACGTTGGGGAGGGTTGTAGGGTTGAGGGGAGAGGCATGGATGGGAGCAGAGAAAATGTAGAGCTCAATAAAAATCAAGAAAAAGAAAAAGAAAAGCATTGAACAAGCCTTTGTGAATGAGGAAAGGTTCTTATTTCAGGCATGGAGGTTTCAAACCATGACCAGTTGACTTTGTTGCTCTGGGCCTGTGGTGGTATAGCGCATGATGACCAGAAAGTGCCAGAAAAAGAAACTGGAAGCTGGTGGGGACTGAGGTCCGACAATCTCCTTTTTAAAAGTGCATGCCTCCAGTCACCTGGGACCTTGCAAGAGGCCCCATCTCTTAAAGGTTGTACCACTACTGTGTAGTAGCACATTCTGGGGACCCCACCTTCTTGTTGGGTCCTTTGGAAGACATTCCGGATCCAACTGATAACAGTTCATACTGAGGTATTTTGCCCGAAACAGGGAATTTGCTTCTAGTAGATTTGATTGCAAACCTAAAATGATTTGGGATAATAGGTAACTGAAGAAAATCTGGCTTTATAGAGAGATGTGACTCTGGTAAGAGTCCTGCCAACGTGTATAGAAAGCCCCCCTGGGTATAGTGGGTTTAATAGAGATTTTTGAAATCAAAACTCATTTTTTCATAAAATCTTTAGTGTAAGAAAACCTTAGGATTATTATATTCTTTTTTTTTTAACAGAATCTATTTTGGTGTGTTCTTAAAGATTTGGTTTTTTTTATTTTATGTATATGAGTATTTGTGTCAATATATATCTGTGCCCACCCGCATGCTCGGTGCACTCAGAGTCCAGAGGGAGCACTAGATCCCCTGAACCTGAACCACCATGTGTGTTCTGGCAATCAAACCCAGATCCTCTGCAAGAGCAGCCAGTGCACTTAACCGTGGACCTGACTCCCCAGCTCCTATTTAGGAGGTCTTTAGCCAACCAGTTATTTAGTATATATTATCACTTCTTACCTTTTAAGGTGCTGTCATTGATTTCCAAAAAAATTAGTTTAACAAGGTTAGACATACCCAGAACCACACTCAGGAATTGGAGGCAAAAGGACTTCAAACTCCAGGAAGCAGCACATAGTCAAAGGCTGGAGAGTGCTTCAGAGTAACTTCTGGCTGCTTTAGGAAAGATGAGAGATAAATGCATGGATGCAAGGAAAACAATATATGGACGTGGATTCATTACTTATTTTTTTTTTAGAGTGTTGAGGAGGATACAGATTTGTATAGGTGTATGTGTGCATTTGCCCACATTGGTATCTGTGGAGGACAGGTTGATGTTGACATAGATGTCTTCCTTAATTGTTTCTCCACCTTATACTTCAAGGCTGGGTACCTCCCAGAGTTCAGAGCTTACTGATTGGCTAGATTGGTTGGCACTGGGGTCACAGAACACCTGCCCTGACACCCAGCTTTTGTGGGCACTGAGGATCCGAACTCAGACCCTCACAGCACATCTTTCCCCCGAGCCGCTCCCCCGCCCTCATTACTAGCTGTTGTGACAAAATGCCTGACAGAAACGATTTGAGGGAGGGTTTGTTCAGGCTGCAGACTTCAGGCGTAGCAGATGTACAGCCAGGAGGGAATGCAACAAGAACAACTCCATCCATGGTGGAGGGACATCGCCGTGCCACCTGTTCATCTCTCGGAAGACCAGGAAGCAGAAGGGGTCAGGGAGCAGGACCAGGCTGTAACCTTCAAAGGTCTATCCTGGAGGCCTACAGCCACAAGCTAGGCCCCATATGCCAAAGGTTCTACAACCTCTCAAAATACTACCAGGTAGGGACCAGTTGTTCAAGCACACATGCCTGGAAGGGACATGCCACGTTCAAATTGTAGCATGCCATAAACTGGACCAAGTCGTTGCCCGAGAGCTGGAATCTGCTGTGGCCTCTGAGCCACACCCAGCCTGCCACCTGTAGTCTCTGGTCTACAGGTTAAGCACGGTTGCTAACAGTTTACACAGTTGAAAACGGTTTCAAAACAATGTTTCATAACACATGAGAAGTTTATGAACCGTCTGCTTCAGGGTTCGTAAGTAAAGCTTTATTGGACCATAGCTCTTTCCCTTGAGTGTTGTCTATGGCCACTTTTGTCCTCCCACAGCAGAGTTATAGTGAATGCCATTTTGTGGTTCAAAGAGCTTAAAATGTTTACTCTTTGGCACTTGCCAGAAAACACCTTTTGATCCCAGATGTGGAACAATGTTTTATAAAAACGCTTTATTTTTAAACCCCAGTTTATAGAACACTTGAATTTGTCTCCTCACACTCTGCTTAGGTCAAGGAAAGTGAGGCTCACTGTAGCAAACAGTTGGCTAGGCATCCTCCTGTGAACCTTGGCACCTGAGCAGTTGCTCCACTGTGCTCCATGACTTAATGGGCCAGGCAAGCTAGCCACAGACATTTTGAACAGGACAGTGTCACCAGTACCATTGATGGTGGACTCTCACCAGTGCTGAGAATTTGTCTCAGTTGTCTTGCATCTCTGTGACATAGCCTCAAAGTCTCATGGCCCTGGAGAGAAGTCTTTGGTTGGCCAGACCTAAATCATGTGATCACATCTTATTAGGCAGCAGGATAACATTGACGGAGGTTTTTCAGCTGTCCCTCCCACAAGGATACATACCTTTAATTCCAGCTCTCAGGAGACTCGCAGACAGTCTGTGAGTTTGAGGCCAGCATGATCTGTAGTGAGTTCCAGCCAGGCCTGCATGGCAAGATACCTGTCCTTTTTCCTTTAAAGCAATTTCTTAGGGGCCTCGTCAGATCCCCGAATCAGGATCCACAACTTTGACAAGTTCTACAGATGATATTAGGTGTATTCAAAACTGGAATGAAGTTCTCCTTTGGCTAGTTAGTATTTTTCACTGAAGGGAAATATTAAACACCATGGGTTCATGTCTTTGACGTTGGGAGGTTTCCCATGAGTCTGACGAATCTGCCTGAGGGCCTGCTCACCTAGGCTGCGTCTGCTTCTCCAGTTACAGTATTTTGTGTGGCAGCCCCAGGAGCCCATGGAAATAGGAAAAGCAGACAGTGGGACAATGACCTAAACATATGGCTCACTTGTAAATATGAGATTGAATGTGTCAATCATGCAGCCAGAATTTTTGAGATTTTATTTGTATGTTCCTATGTCTGGGCATGGTGCGTATGCAGTGCCCTTGGAAGCCAGAGGAGGGCATCCGATTCACTGGAACTGGAGTTAGATGGTTGCCATCTACTGCCTGGGTGCTGGGAATTGAACCCAGGTCCTCTGGAAAAGCAACCCCTGAGCCATCTCTCCAGCACCTAACACTTATTCTAAAGAGACAAGGTGAGCTACTGGTCTAATATAAACCACATACAAATTGAAAGCTCGGCTCTGTGATCTGTAAGTAACATCTATATAGCCTTCCAGACCCAGATTTTCTCATGTCTAAAAGAAGGTTACTAATATGAAGGTGGCAGATGGCTCATAATGGCATATCATGGCTCCTAGCAGGACTAGAACCATGCTTGGTCTTACAGATGTCATCACTGGATTTGATTTGCTGTTTTGGAGGCTGTGGTACTTGGTGCTTTAGTTAACCAAAGTGCTAATTCATTGTGAAGTAGATCTATATCGAGTTTAGAGTTACAGATTCTTAGGCACCCAGCTTCTGTTCTTCCTCCTGTGTCTGCCACCACAAGGCAGCATAGAACACGGTGTTTATACCATTGGGTCTGTTTGATAAGTTGCAGCTATTATTATGCAAAGCGTCCAAGCACAACTTTTGATAGCTGCAGGGTATAACTGAAATGTCCTTAAAAATATGACTTTGGAAAATACTGTCGCTTGGGAACCACAACAGTGAAGTCTTGGGGAAACCTCAGACAACAGAAAGGGTTGTCAGTAGTTGTCGGAAACCTGCTAAGACTTACTTCCACCCAGCACCTCTCCAAGCACCAGGAAGCGATGAGCTTCACAGGCATGTGCTGTCATTGATCATTTTCCCACTTTTTCTTTGAAAAGTGTATCACTGTAAAAAAGATGGAACTTCACCAGTTTCCACGGCTAAAATACTTTAGCCACAGTACACTGAAGTAAGCTTCTTGTTTTGTTGAGATGGTGTCTCTCCGTGTAGCCCAGGCTGGCCTACAGCTCCCTGTGGTGTCCCAGGCTGGCGTCACTGACAGCATTCCTGTCTTAGCCTCCTGAATGCTGGGACTACAGTTGTTAGCCACTGTACCCGGCTTTAAAATAGCTTCTTTATTGAGAAATGAATAGGTTTGTAGTTACTCTTTTAATTTTTATTACCTTGCAAATGAAAGGATATTGTTATAAAGTAGGAAACCAGCTAATAAAGCTTAACCAAGTTGTTAATAAATGCTCTGGGTACATAAAACCCTAGACCTTGTCTCAGCTCCAAGACTCCCTGGTCTCCCATTGATCAGCCTGTGCTGTTCTAACAGCGCCACTGGTAGCCCTAAAATGACAATCCTACGTTACTTTGCCTAGAACCAAAATATAGAGTTGTAGAGAAATAATTGTTAGCTTTTGAAGTACTGCAGTGCCACAGTCGAACAAAAATGTTTCATGTATTACAGGCCAGGAATTATTAGCCAGAGACATCCTTTCAGAACGTCAATTTATGGGGGTTTTCCGCTACTTTGTAAACAGAAAACTTCTAGATACCTCTATAAATTCAAGAATTGGGCCATGAAGCAGCTCTTTCTTGTGGTGGAGTCTCGCTCATGGTTGTCTTTGGAGGCTGGTGCAGGTGCTGCTGCTGCTCCTTTAGCCCCAAACTATACAGCCGGCATCTCAGCTCCAGCCTTGCTAATAGCCCATGATTTCGCCCGTCTCTGTTCTGTGGCAGTCAGTCCTTTGTGCTTGGCCAGCCTAGTGCTCTCTAGGAACCTCTGGAGTTCCAGCTCTTTAGGAACGGGTCAGTTTAGGCACTACCACAGGAGACCATGCTTCCTCCCTGGTGTATTTCCTGAGGCCAAGCCCTGCTTTTGTAAGTTATCCATCAAACCATCATATCGTACTTCAGTTTTATTTGTTTATTTATTTGCAAGTGCTAGTGATCAAACTGAGAGCCTCACCCACACTAGGCAAGGCCTGTGCCTCTGACCAGCACTTCCCACCCCTCTGTGTAGACTTTCCTTTTAGGGCCGCCAGCTCACAAAAAAAAAAAAAAAACAAAAACAAAAAACAGACACTTATTATTAATTATGAAAGCTTGTTTCTAACTAGTCCTTGTGTAACTTAAATTAACCCTTTTTTATTATCTATGTGGTGCCACATGGCTTGTAGCTTTTACCTCTCCTGCATGTTTTGCTTCCTCTGTGTTCAGCTGCTGACCCCTTCTTTCTCCCAGAGTTCTCTCTGCCCTGGAAATCCTGCCTAGCTATTGGCCCTTCAACTGTTTGTTAACCAGTTAAAACATACTCAGCAGTGTACAAAGAGTGTATCCCACAACACCTCTGTCATCTTTAAATGTGGTAGCTCTGTCCTTGCCTCCCCAAGGATGCAGATTTCATGTCACTAAGATTCCCAAATCCTTTCACAGATTGGGTTTGCTTTCTCTCTCATTTTCTAGAAATAGGTCATTTATCCTTCTCTTGACTGAAATTGTTCTTGAGAAATGTTTATGATTGTGTACACCTGCACAAGATTACTCTAACATGGAAGTCTGTGTGTAAGTATCAACTCTTAAAGTATATGAAAGTGGTTTATATATGTTTGTTTCTATACAAATAAAGTATAAATCCCAGCACTTGAGAGGCTGAGACAGGAGGGTCATGTGTGAGACTTTGTCTCAAAAATGAAAATAAAACATTAAAAAAATTAAGCATAAGAAAAATTAAAAAGAGCTGTGTGTGGTGGCTCACACCTTTAATCCCAACACTCAGGTGGCATAGGCAGTATGCTCTCTGTGAATTGAAGCCAGCCTGGTCTACATAGTGAGTTCTAGAACAGCCTGATCAACATAGTGACACCATGTCTCAAAAAAAAAAAAAAAAGAAAAGAAAAGAAAAAAGAGAAAAGAATATAAAGTATAAGTTCACATGCAGGTACATCTATACGGACACACACATGCCAAGACCCCACTTCACCTTCCAGTCACACCTCCATATTCACTGTGATGCTGGAAACTGTCTGCTGGTGTTTCATTCCAGCTAGTGACTGTCACTGTTTGGAATTCAGCATGAATTACATTCCCAGCGAGTCTTGGGCTTTTCCCAGTACTGCTGAGAACTTCCCACCAGCCACCAGCCTTGGCTGCCGTCCGGCCTTGATGATAAACACTGGCTTCCTGCCCTCCGGTTCCTAGACCAGCAAACACATTTACCTATATGAACTGAGGCCAGCTAGCTCTGGCTTAGGAACGCTAGCCTGACTTCATATGTCCATTGCTCTTCAGACTTCAGTACCATTACCACTCCCCTCTGTCCTGCCGCTGAGAGAAAGGAAATGAAGCCAGCGTGATAGTTTCCTGGCTTCTGTCTTTCTCCTCACTCTCTGTCCAGGGGAAGAAATGTGCTTTTACCTCACGCAAGCCCTTCCCCACCCTCCAGGAACGTCCTTTAAGTTCCGTTGACCCAACTGCTCTTCAGACTCGAGCCTCTTGAAAGGATGCCTGCCATTAGCTGTCCTGACTCTTATTTTTTTAGAAATTATATTAATTCGCCTGGCAGTGGTGGTGCACGCCTTTAATCCCAGCACTCGGGAGGCAGAGGCAGGCGGATCTCTGTGAGTTCGAGGCCAGCCTAGCCTACAAGAGCTAGTTCCAGGACAGGCTCCAAAGCCACAGAGAAACCCTGTCTCAAAAAACAAAAAACAAAAAAAATTATATTAATTCATAAGTGAGAGGAATATATGCAAATTCATAATATATGCTGTTATTTGAATTTTTCTTTTTTAAACCGTAGCATGTCCTTGTGTCTTAATGCCTATTTGATGACTCCACCCACTGCCAAGAGAGGGCTCTTGCTAATGTTGGCATTTCCCCACACGAAAAGATAGTGTGTTTTCATTTTCTTGCTTTGTATCTTTGCGCTGTCCAGGAGTCCACCATGGAACACCTTGTTTGATGTCCACCCCATTTCTTCTTGTCATTTCAATCTACTGCATTCTAGTGTTTTCCTAGAAAGCCTGGTTGAGACCCCTCTTTTCTCTGCTTAGTCAAGAAATCCTTACTGGTCTAGACCTTGAGGCCAGTGACTTGCGGGGTGCACACCATGCCTTCTTAGAGCTCCCAGGCTACATGGAAAGAGAAACGGATCATTGGAGAAAAATACTACAAGCCATTTCCCTTCCCTGACAAGAGCAGTGCGAGCCTGCCGAAGGGAGGTGCCTCCAGATGTCAGGGAAGATGACATCCAAAGTGTGCATAGGCGTGCGTGTCGCGCTGCGCTGCCTTCCTGACTTCTTCCGCTGTGAGAGTTTAGTGAATGGATGCATACCCGTCTTACTCACACTCTTAACTGTCTAATCATTGCCACTCACGGCCACGGCTACAATCTGCTGCTTCCAAGTGGAGATATTTTTAGCCTTTTAATAATACACAGTCTCCCCAGTTCCCAATTAGTATTTGAATAGAGAGTTGGGCTTAATACATATTTGCAAATGCTGAGCTCTACTATTGAGCTGAAGGAGAAGCAGGTGACATCCTACAGAACTCCAGGTACCCATCTATTTGAGTCTGAATTTCGTTCACTTTCTTAAAACTCAGATTGTCCCCCAAGTAGCTATCTAAATTTAGATGTCAAGCATTCATGTAGGCAACCTACAAGCAGCACTTCCACGAACACATTCCTCTTTGATATACCGTATTGGTATTATTTGGATACAGTACATGGTTGGATTCCCATGTCTATCATTTCACAGTTTTTGCAGATTATTTAATGTCCTTTCTCAAAGGAATAAAACTAGTAAGCTAGCATGAAAACTCGGGGAATCTGAAGAGACCTGGTAGTTTTGTAGGTGGCCGTCCTGGAAGTGTGGAGGCAACCCTCCCTGGTGCGCGTCCACAACCGTCCCCGGGCGCGGACACCTTAGCTAGCCTTGTCTGGGATAACCTGAGGCTGTGGCTTTCCACAGTGCTCAGTTTTGCTCCATCCCCACCCCAAGGACATTTACCGTTATTTGGTGACATTTTTAAGTCTCATGAGTAGAAGGTAAGGTGTTGTTGAACATCAAAGGTGTGTGACAATCTCTCATGCCAGATCATCACCACCGAGGTTGGGAAGTCCTGATCTTAGGGACAGTGGACGTGTAAGAAGTCAGTGACATAAGAAAGAACTTCTTTTCTGATTTGAGTTACTGAAAGTTAAAAAAAAAAAAAAAAAGAACTTCTAATTCTAAAGAAGTTTTCAAGGGTGTTTTTTAAATTGAAATAATAATTTAGCCGGGCACTCCTTTAATCCCAGCACTCGGGAGGCAGAGGTAGGCAGATCTCTGTGAGTTCGAGGCCAACCTGGTCTACAAGAGCTAGATCCAGGACAGGCTCCAAAGCTACAGAGAAACCCTGTCTCAAAAAAACCAAATAATAATAACAACAACAACTAACTTGTACATCCAGAGCACACTGGTAAACTATGTAGGCCATCATTCAGCATTCTGTAAACACCTACTGTGCACCCAGTCAACAGCAGTAAAGAAGCCCAGTCATTTGAGTCCATGGGTTCTCTCAGAGTAGCCAGGTTCAACATTGTCTCACCTTATAAAAGGGGGTTTATTTCATAGGGCATGGTGGTATAGGCCTGTAACCCCAGCACTGGAGCTATATAGCTTTTTGGGTGGGGAAGGACTCTTTTAAATGTGACTTGTATATTCATTTTCAGTTCGATTTGATTTTTTTTTTAACGTTTCAGGTTTTGTGCTAGGCAAGGACTCTGCCATGGAGCACCTCAATTCTCTTTTAAATGTTTTTTTCTACCTGGGCTTATGGCCCATGCCTGTAATTCCAACACTTAGAAGGCTGAGGCAGGAGGACTACCTCAAGGCTAGTTTGGGTTCAGTAGTGCATTACAGGTGATCTGGGTTACAGTGAGAGACCTTGCTGCACACCAAGAACATAGGCACTGGCTCTTCCAATCCAGTGATTGGTGCTTCTGCCAAGCAAACATAACTGAATTGTAGGAAATTATCAAATTACAGGAAGCAGCAGCTAGGGTATTTCACTTGCTCATTTTTACCTCTCTTCTGAAAGATGTGCTCAGGGAGTCAACACTGTAAGCCTCACGGTAGCAGAAGCTGAGGCTCTAGACCACTGCGGATCAGAATGAACAAGAAAAGCCTTCTGTTCCGTATTGACCTGGGAAGGCTCCAGAGGAAGGCACAAGAGACAGTCCTCACTCTCTTCAGGAGCCTATTTGTAATCTTCTTGACTCGGGTTTGGAGGGCTGCGCGGTGCTGTTTAAATACATATGTCATTACAGCTTTGGCACAGATCCTTCTTAGCCACACACAATGTTCAGCATCCATGAAAAGTGGGAGGCAAGCCCAGAACCTTCATGAGTATGGGTATGATGTCATAGACCCTGGCAGTGACATCCATAGTTACTCTTCCTGACTCTCTAGCTTTCCCTTCTTTCCACGACCATTCTTCATAGCTCGCTAAGCTACACTTAGAGCCATTGGTGAAGGACCGAATCATACTACTCTATTTAAGAACGACTCAGGCAGCCAGGGTGGTGGCACAGGCTTGTGAGTGCGGCACTTGGGAGGAGGAGGCAGGATCACAGGTGTAGCCTAGGCTACACGGTGAAAGCCCTTTGTTTGAAAAACCAAACAAAAAAATCCTAGTGCTTAAAGCATGATCTTTGCCATCCAAAAACTCTGTCAACTAGACACAGATACAAATAGTAAGAATTACACAAAGTAACAGATTGATTTTGTTTTTCTAGCTCTGGAAGTGGTGTGAGGATAACCTTGGTTTACTAGTGTGCACTACCCAAAGAAATATTCAGTAGAATTAGCGGACATCTTGCTTCCATCAGAAATATAAAAATGAAATTGTAAAAAAAAGAAGATGAACATGTAGAACTCGGTGCCGACTTTATTAATATACAAACACTTTATATAATCATTGTTCCTTTTTTTTAAGTTACAAAAGTCACAATGTCAGGGAACATTAGCATAAGAAATAATTTGTTTTTAATTCAGTATGTGAGTAAATTAATTTTAGTGTCTTAAAGACTCAGTGCTTGTAAACAAAATAGTATAGTCTCGTGGGATGTTAATGTCATTTTATTTTTCTCCCATCCGAGGATTCAAGATCTTCCATGAATTTTTGACCTAATGTATTACATAAACAGAGTTTGTCATTGCTACATATAGAGTGATTATCTAATTATCTTTAAAAATAATTCCAAAGTTAGTGATGGAGGAGCATGCCTCTGACACCAGCATTCAGGAGACTGACGTGGGGGGGGTCTCAAGCCCAGACCCAGCCTGGACTACATAGCGAGATCCTGAGCCAAATAGAAGAAATGTAATAATTCTGTGCACTGTTTACTGTGTGTACTATTGTAACACTCAGTGCAGTCACTAGAACTTCTTTAGTTGCTAATAAAAGCCACTCACTAAAATGACCCAGCAGAAAAGGGATGCAGGTAGGAGGGTGACACTTCTCAGCAAATAAAGGGACCCTGAGCTGTGGGCCACCAGGACTCCAAGAAATCCCTGGACCTTGTTCTCTGCGGTTTCGTGAGGTTCTGTGCAGCAGTGAGAGACCATGTTCCTTTTTTGTCTCCGTGGAGACTTGTGCTACTTCATCCACATGGCAGAATCCAGGTGCTGTACAGATCCCAGCATATATGTCATAAAGCCGAGGACATAGGAGAAACTAGCCGCCTATTCATGATCTTGAGCTGAGTTTTGAAATTCCTGCTGCTGGCCCAGTTGGCAGAGGCTAAACAGGAGTACCTAAGCTCACCCCCCAGGACAATAAGGGGAGGGGTACTCATTTTATGAGAAATATTTCCTACACGAGGATGCCTCCTGGTCTGAGGAGAAAATCTAGTCAGTCATTCCTTCAAGAGTTTATGTTTTCTCTCTCCCTCTCTTCCTTTTTATTTGCATTGATGTTTTGCCTGCATGTATGTCTGTATGAGGGTGTGAGATCTTGGAGTCATAGACAGTTGTTAGCTGCCATGTGGGTGCTGGGAATTGAACATGGGTCCTCTAGAAGAGCACTCAGTGTGCTCCTAACCACTGGGCCATCCCTCCAGCCCCTGGCTTATGTGTTTTCTATGTATGTGTCTACAGAATCAGAATCGGGAGGAGTCCTCTTAGCACGACTCTACAGAGTAGGCATGGTTCTCCTTACGTAGTGGGAGAGTGAAGCACAGGAAAGTTAAATTATCCACCTGAGTCATGACTGGTGAGTGTCTCTTCTTGAGTTCAGCTTCAGGCTGTCTAGCTCCCAAGCCTAAAGTCTTTTTACTTTACCCTCTGGTCCTCCTAGTCTGGTCCTGTAAGCCTGGGTGCTGGCAAGGTGCATGGTAGTGTGACCCCAGGGAACAGACCATGAGAAAAATGATGGCCCCTACAAAGAAAGCAAGCCAGGCCAACAGCCCTCTTTAGATTGGCAGCCATTATAAGCGTCTACTCTTGGTCCCAAGGGAACATCTGAGGAACTTCAAGAAGCACATCTCAGAGTTGGAAACTCTGGATTGAAGCTAGGGGTCACTGTCCTGTGGGCCCCTGTCATCAGTGGTCAAAGGTGACTTAACGGCCACGTGCCAGGTAGTTCCTCTGGGAATCCTGTGACTGGTCTTGAGACTGGGAATGAACTAACAGATTGCAGGGTGCCTGTGGGTAGGGCCTGAAACTCAGAGGTGATAACGTTGAGAACGCAGGAGGTAGTGCCCAGGGTGTCAAACAGACGCACCAACCAGAGAATGGAATGAGAATCTTGAACATCAGCATTCATTGGCCTGTCCATCTGTCTGTCCAGTCACCAACTATTGCAAGTAGTTACAGAAAGGGCCAGAGGAATTGAAATGAATCTCCTTAGGTTTCAGATACTACATAAAAGGAAATAAACTAATATAATAAATGCTGAAATAGACACAGTTTTATAGAAGATGCAGTGTTTATGTGTGTGCCAAAAAGTGATGGTTTTCCTTGAGATTAGACTTGGAGGATAAATAAAGACCAGTTGGAAAGATGTGAATATCGACTTTATACTCCAATTAAACTTTAATATTTTGATATTAAATTCCCCGAATGTCATCACTGCATTGCAGCTATGTAGGAGTGGTACTATTTTTAGGAGGTAGGTGCTGAAAAACCTCGGAGGAGTCATCCTGTCTGCAATGCGCTTAAATGATTCAGCAAAGTGCCCCTCATCTGGGAGGGGAAGAGTGTGGGACACAGATGTGACATGATGTCAGTGAGTGGTTAACATAATTCAACAGTGTATGAATGCTTATTGGACAGTTGTCCCTTAGTATTCAAGGGGATCCGTGCCAGGATCCCTCACAGGTCCAAGATCCAAGGATGCTCAAGCCTTATAAAAAATGATGCTCTTAACATAGAACATACCCATGTCTTTCTGTCTATTTTAAAATTTTTCTGGCAACTTACCATGCCTAATACAATGTAAATATTATCTGTATAGTGTTTTACTATGTTATTTACAGAACAAGACAATAAAAAGTCTATACATGTTCAACATAAGTGGAATTATTTTTCTGAATATTTTCAAACTGTGATTGACTGTGTCTGAGGATGTGCAACCCAGGAACACCGAAGACTGGCTGTACTAATCCTAATACCTGTTAAACTTTTCCAAAGAACAAGTAGCAGCAGTCAGAAATGGACAGAGTAGAACTATTGCAAGAAGATGAGTTCAAGCGAACTTAGGGTAGGAGAGACAGAAACGCGGTCCTACTGGAAACAGTGTCAAATGTAAGGAGAAGATGGCATGGAAACGGCACAGGGCAGAAGAGTAAACAGGACCAGTCGGTTCCCTCCCTGGCACCACCTGCAAGCAAAAGATGGGTAAATAAGTGGGGTCTAAGCCCCTAAAGCCCAAAAGGAAGACTTGGACGGGGTTTTGAGTCACCAGACTTCTTGAGAGCTGTGCTCATAAATGGAGACTGCTTGATGTGTCAAGAGTGTCTCTCCAGCCCTCACAGTTTGCCCTACAGTACGTTTTCAGTACAAGTTGGGACTTGAGTTTTATAAATCACGAGAATAGATGGTGAATTTTTTCTTCCGTTGCTGATGCTCATGGGAAACATGCTATGTGCTCTGTTAATGTTTCCTCCCCGAAGGCTGAACGTTTGGTGAACATCTGTGTGCTCACACCTGTTGGGCCGGTTTACACAGCAGTCTGAAATGAACACATGCCAGGAGAGTGGCGTTCAGAGTTCCCTCACTTTCAGAAATCTGTTGGAAGTATCCAGGACCAGATATTTCTCCCACCTTCTAGTTCTTCATCTCATTTTAGAGAGAGCAAGTATTTCTCCCTCTTAGTAAATTTAATACATTGCAGCAAAAATTTAATGAACTTGAAAACTAGGAAGTATTAATATTTTATACAACATGAATTTCCAAATGTAAAAATTCCCTCATGGGAGTGAATCTCCAGTCCAGGAGCAAGAGCAAGGGAACAAATGTGGTACCAAAGCCAAACCAAGCTCTCACAGACACTGCCAACACTCAGGCAAAGGGATAGGTGGCCGGGTGTGTGGTCAGAGGGACCTCAGGTGGGAGCTAAGTAAAGGAAGGCATTGTGGAAAGACAGACAATCCACGTCTAAACCCTTCCTTGGCCTCCCGGGATCATGTGGGGAGACCGGATACGCTCATTTCCTGGTCGCAGCAGAGACCGCATTGGAATAGCTAAGAACTGTCTGCCTTGCCACCTGTCTTTCTCTTCTTAGGATTTAGCACTGTGCATGCAGAATGCCCTTGCTCCTTAGTTTTTACAAACAGAGGAGCCTACGGAGCTTTCGGAAATGAGCATAACCCCCCCCGCCCCCCGCCCGGTGATTATAACAGCAGCAGTATCTACCCTGTTGTCTGTGTTGAGTTTCAGCCTAGGATTTTTAAAGAAATTGTGGGGGTGGGGTGTGGGAGGTAAGGCAAGGTCACATTATGTAGCTCTGAATGACCTGGAAGTTGCTATGTAGACCAGGCTTGCTCAAACTCACAGAAATCTCCTGAGTTCTGGAGTTAAAGACATGTGCTAACATGCCTGAAAAAAAACATGGGATTGTTCGACATTGTTTTATAATTTGGGGTGGTGGATCTTAAACATGTGCAGAAAGAGGACTGTGAATGAACACTTACTGAACCAAGAGACGAGAGTGTCGAGTTTAGGGGAAGTCAGCCGAAACAAGGAGAGAACTAATTCATAAGAAGCTGGACCCCAATCAAATGACATTTTATTTTTAACTTATACATAGCCTTTGCTTTTATGGTGTGCAGTGATACTTCAGAATACGCATGCAAAGTATCATGATCAGGTTGGGTGTTTAACATTAATTGTCACCTTGAACATTTGTCATTACTCTGTGCTAGAAACAGTCAAAGTCCACTCTGCCTGTTACTTTGAAACCTGCAACTAATCGTCAGTCATCCGTTCCCTACTTGGCTGTCGAACATTAGTTTTGCATTACATGGTACTACGCCCCCGTACTGTACTCGTTACTCTCAGGGCTTTTTAAGTAGCAGATACATGCTCTAACATACACATTGCAGACTCAAGGACATGAATAGTCACATGCAAGGTAATTTAACCTCACATGAATTTGAAGTTATGCTCACTACTAGGGCTGTTTCAGGATCTGCCAGACAGAAGGATGGCACTTTACCGTGGTCATCTGTGCTAGTGTTCTATCACTGACGGGACACCTGTGATAACCAACTTTAAAAAGTTCTTCTTGCCAAAGTTTGAGAGGTTTGGATCCCTGCCGCTTTGGTCCTGTGGGGGCAGGGTCCATCGTGTGGTGTAGAGAAGGCCTGTTTACCTCATGGCAGCCACGAAGCAGAGGAGGGACTGAGCACACCCCAAGTACCCTACTTTTTCCATTAATTCCCGTTTCCTAAGCATTGGTTCCATTTGCCAGTGTCTTAGTTACTTTGCTGTTGTTGTGAAGGGACAGCATGACCAAGGCAACTTCTAAGAGAAGGCGTTTAACTGGGGCCCTCCATCGTTTCAGAGGGTCCTTAGTCCACAGTCATCGTGGTAGGGAGCGAGGCAGCAGGCAGGCAGATTCCCTGTGGATCCACAGGCCCGGGGCAGAGAGAAAGCCTGAGCCTGGCATGGCCTTTGAAACCTTAAAGTCCACCCTCAGTGACACACCTCCAACAAGGCCACACCTCCTAATCCTTCCCAAACAGTTCCACCAACTGGGAACCAGACATTCAAACATAGGAGCCTAGGGGGCCATTCTCATTCAGACCTCCACACCAAATAAACTACGGTCAGCAACCAAAGCTTTACCACATGGGCATTTGGAGGGCATCTCAAACCTGAGGGATAGCAACATCTTTTCTGATTATTCTTCAAAGTTCATTAAGACTAAAATTTGGCCAGGCAGTGGTGCCACAAATCTATAATCCCAGTACTTGGGAGGCAGAGGCAAGCAGATCTCTGTGAGTTCAAGGCCACCCTGGTCCACAGAGAGAGTTCCAGGACAGGCTCCAAAGCTACACAGAGAAACCCTGTTTTAAAAAACAAAACAAAAAAAGACTTAAGATTTTACACCACCGGAGAATGCTCACACTGTCCCCTTATTGGATCAAGAACATTTCCACACTGTGGTGCTAGGGATGGGGCTGAGACTTTACTCACGCTAGGCAAGTCTCTACCACTGAGTCACACCCCAGCTCAGGGGTGGTGTTAACAGAGACTGCTTCCAGCTCTTTGCACAGTGCTCTTGCTACCTAAGGTCAGCATTTCCAAGACAGTGGTCCATTTGACCTTGGGACAGACACCAAGGAGTTACTGTTTACTACACAGCAAAGCTCTGTAGGCATCTGCTTCCATGAAGATATATTTATGTGTCCCTCAGGACAGAAGCTGTAGATCCTGGTTGACATTTTATCACAACTCAGTAGAAACACTGAGAAGCAAGAATAATTTGGGGGAAAGAAGGGCTTCTCTCACAAGTATTCTGGAAGCAATATACTTTTCTTTTTTTTTCGAGACAGGGTTTCTCTGTGAAACAGTCCTGGCAGTCCTGGAACTCACTCTATAGACTAGGCTGACCTTGAACTGGCGGAGATCTGCCTACCGTCTACCTTCCAAGTGTGCCGCCACTGTCCAGCAGGCTTATGGATCTTAATGTAAATGATATAGTAGGCAAAGCTCATTAGGACATAAAGAAAACCATATGAGGGACATCAGGGCTACGCAATACATGTTAATGTCGTTGTCCTCCGAAACTGGACTAGGTAGACACTGCAGTCAGTAAACTCTCACAACACCGGTGGAGGACCTCAGTTCACTCCCTGAATCCACATTTTAAAAAAAAAAAAAAGAAAAAAGCCAGACATGGTAGCCTGGCCTTAAAAATCTCAAAGTAGGCAGAAAGGGACAGAGGATCCTTGAGTCTCACTGACCAGTCTAGCCTAATCACGGAATCCCAGGGCAATGAGAGACCTTGTCTCAGAAAAGGTAGGTGACTCATGGGAAATAGCATTGCAAATTGACTGCTGATCTCCACATATACCTGTGCACATGTGAGTACACACACGCACGCACACACCAAACACCAAAATCCTGAAGCAGCAGAGCCGTCGCCTAACAGGCGTGAGCCTCTGAGTTCTGTCCCCCAGGTTTCATGTTTGCTGCCCTCACCCCTCCCCACCCCCCAGGCCCCGCCACCACCACCCAAATAAACCCTGAAACCTCCTGAGATGAAGAAATGTTTTCTGCTTGCAATGTCTAACATCAGGTGCCTGAGCTGCCATTTGAGATGTGGTGTGCCAGACTGAGGGGTTAACTTAGCTTTCATTCAGGTGGCCACACATGACTCAAGCCTGCCAATCAGGACAGTGCGGTTTTCATCTTTTATGACTTACCACTTAGGGCCCAGGTAAGAGGATTTCGTTCTGGGGGTGCTGACTGATTCTCCAAGGAGAAAATGTGTAAATACGGCCACCCAGTCAGCCCCAGAAAAGTCGCTGGTGCTTGGCCTCACTGCCCCCCTAGGAGTGGCTGCTGCTGGCCTCACTTCCCAGACGGCATTTCCCGGTGCTCTCAGTCAGTACTTCGAATACTGCTCTACCTTTCCCAGGCATGCGCATATTGGGAGCATAACTCCCAAATCCTGGAAAAGGTACTTGGAAGTGAGGCCTCTCCAAGGTGTCCAGTATTTGATGAGGTCACGAGGATGCAGCTCTTTGCCGAGATTAGTGACTGAGGGAATGTGATTGCTCGCTTTTGCCATGCTTTGGTGTTTTCTTTGAGACCCTCCTGTTTCAGTTTTCTAGGATTATGAGCCACCACACCCAGCCCCACCCCCCTCCGCCACATGCCCTCACCCCGATAATGGACTTCCTAGCTCCAGAACTACGTGCTAAGTAAGTTTCCTGGGCCATGGTACTCAGCTGCAGCAAACAAAAACGGACCAAGACAAACGCTGAACTCCTCAGCCATTGTGAGACAGCCACGAGTCTGTGTATGTGGTGGCCATGGTCCCGGACAGAACAGAAACCAATACAAACGAGAGAGAAGGGAAGGAAACCAAAGTGTTGCAGAGAGCATTGGAATCTCATTTTAAAACTTACAGTGTGAAGACGCTGCACCTGTGAGACAATGTAAGCGGGCTAGTGAAAGGTGAGACTTGTTTGAACTCTATAAATTCTGAATAGGGTAAAAAAAAATACACCAACAGAAGGATTGGAAGAAGCGGAAATGTTCTCAAGGACAGAACAAGAATGCAAAAGGATGATGGGGCTGAAAGAGAGCCGGCTCACTTGTCAAGAGGACTGGCTGTTCCCGCACAGGAGCCGGGTTTGTTCCAAACCCCACAACTACACAGAGCTCCAGCTGCAGAGGACCCAATGCCCTCCTCTGGCCTCCACGGGCACCGCAATGCACACGGTACACATACATACATACGGGCGAGATAGTCGTGCACATAAAATCATTTTTGTTTTTGGAAACACGGTTATTCTGTGTGGTTCTGGCTGTCGGCCAGGCTGGCCTTGAACTCAGAAGTTCACCTTCCTCTGCCTACCGAGAGATGGGGTTAAAAGTGTCTGCCATCACTGCCCCGCTAAATTCTTTTTAAGTGGATAGTATCTGCAGTGTAGGTGAACAGAGTTTCAGAAAGAAAAATAGACAAATTTGAAGAAGAGAGATTAGAGAAACACTTCTAGAAATCTAAAAAGTAAATGTTGAGATTAAAAATCCCTGGTGAGGGATGCAACTCAGTGAGAGCCCTTGCCTACGCACGTGAAAGGTCCCAGAGAGAAGACAGAAGAGAGGAGAGGAGGAGGAGGAGGAGATCATGGCAAAAGTGTTCACTGAGAGGCTGGAATAGTTCAGTGATAGGGCCTGTTCTTGGTGCCTTTGAGGCCCTGGGTCAAATCTCCAACATCAGATATAAAAAGGGCTCCCTCATTCTCCACTGGAATACTGAGGAGAAAAGGGGGCTCCCACACCAAGCAGAACTGTATACATTTGTTCAAAGACCAGGCGCAAACACATTGATGCAGCCCTGCCTGTAAAAGCTAAAGCCCACTGCAGTCAAAAGCCCATCCACACTAAAATTGGGCAAATTAATTGTAGCATGTTCATGTGACAGATCTGGAATGAATGAATTGTGTGCCCTGGGTGAATCTGACAGGCTTAATGGGAAATGAGAGACAGGAGCAAAACACGTTTATGAGTCCATGTCTCCAGAAATTCAAAAGCCGAGCAGCAGATCCATAATGCTGGAGATGATTGACAGTGGTTAGTACTGGGGTTGCGTAGTGGCGGCTGCAGGCTCCAAGTAGCAGTCTATTACAGGATCCCATTGCTTGTTTTTGTAAAAAATCCATCAAGTCGCTACTTATGACCTGTGCTCTCTTCTGTAAGCATGTGCTTTTTCAATAAAAACCACACTTTTTAAAGTTCAACTCATGATGGTAAATTTAGGGCCACTTACAAAGAGACTCGCAAAGCTTTGGGTGCAGCCGGGTAGGGCAGCAGAGTAAAAGCATCACAGTAGAATAAAGGGCACGAGGGGAAGAAGGGAGAGAGGATGAACGAATGAGTGACTTAGAGCCTCGTAAAGGTGATACTGGAAACCGAAAGGTAGGAGAGAAATGTCATAACTTTTGGGAGCTTGGAGAGTCACACCTCACCTACCAGGGGACCAGTACAATAAGGGTATTTGGTAAGAGACAGAAATTTACCACTATTTCTGAGGAAGTTTCTTGAAGACCTATCACCAAAATAAGAGGATGTTCAGGGAGCCTAGGAAACGGGATGGTGGTGAGAGGCTCCTTGGTGGGTCTGTGCTTGGTGGACCAGGGCACCAGAGCTTCTGAGAGGTGACCCCTGCGTCCACGGGAAGTGAAGATTCTTCTAGAAGGTCTTCTGATAGGTAGTGTGTGGGAACCTAAGCAAATGGGAAGCAAAAAAGATCACTACTTCTGGTAAGAAAACAGAGCAAGGAATGCTACAGTGGATTTCCATGAATTTATAAAAGCTATACATTTTCAGTATAAAGCATTTTGGTTTTTTATAAAACAGAAGTCGAACATTGCTAATGAGCTGTCTGGTTTTACATCATTTGGCCCATTCTGGAGTCCTTTGGGAAGGGGCACCTCATTAAGAAAATGCTCCACCAGGTTGACCTATGGACAAGCCTATGAGGGCATTTTCTTTATTGACTCTTGATGTGGGAGGGCACATTCCACTGTGGAAAATGCCATCCCTAGGCAGGTCCTGGGTGCTGTGAAAAAAGCAGGCCAAGTGTAGCAAGTCTTTCTCTGTCCCACCAGCCAGCTCCCAAATAATGAAAGACACAGAGACTTATTAATTATGAAGGCCTGGCCTTAGCTTAGGCTTGTCCCACTAACTCTTAAAACTTAAATTAAGCCATATTAGTCTACATCCTACCATGTGGCCTTTACCTGTCTCCCATTCTGTGTGTCCAACTTGCTCAGCCTCTCCACGGCGTCTCTCTCGCCCCTAGATTCACCATATCCTACTTTCTGTCCGGAAGTCCCGCCTATACCTCCTGCCTAGCTATTGGCCATTCAGCTAAACCAATCACAGCAGTATATCTTCACACACTGTACAGATATCCCACAACAACTGAGCAAGCCATGGTGAGAGTCCCAGGGAGCGAACCAGTGAGCGAGCCGGGGAGCAGCAGCCTCCGTGCCTCTGCGCTTCAGTTCTTGTCTTGAGCTCCTTGACTTCCCTTGAAGATAGAATGTGAAATCATAAGCTAAGGTAAACCCTTCCTCCCCAAGTTGCTTTTGTTGTTGTTCTTTTGTTTTCTTTTCTTTTTTGTTTTTTTTATCATGGCAGTAGGATCCCTAAGATACCTGCTTCCTTGAGACAATCACTGTGGCCATCCTTAGGCCTTAAATATACCCAAAAACAACTTTTTAAAAAGATTTAAGATTTATTTTTATTTCGTAAGCGTTTGCCTGCATATAGGTCTGTGAGCCACATGTGCAGTGCCCACAGTGGCCAGAATAGGGTATCAGATTCCCTGGAAGTGGATCCATAGACAGTTGTGTATCACCCTGTAGATGCTGGGAATTGACACTAGGTCCTCTGCAAGAGAAGCCAGCACTCTTAACCACTGAGCCATCTTGCCACCTACCCACAACAAAATTTTAAACATATTAGCTTTACCCCATGGGCAATTTGTCATGCAGATGTACATTCTTTACAGTTTGCTGTTTCCACTTTTAAAAATGTGTGTGTGTGTGTGTGTGTGTGTGTGTGTGTGTGTGTGTGTGTGTGTGTGTGTAGGGCAGGGACAACTTTACGGAGTCAGTTATCTGCTTCCACCTTTATGTGGGTCCTGAGGATTCAACTCAGGTCATCAGGCTTTTGTTGACTGAGCCATCTCCCCTGCCCCATTGTTTCCCTCCTTTAGGTAGAGGGACGTATGTGTAACTCCACAAGTGGGTTCTGGTCAGCCTCAGGCAGCCAGCATAACCAGTGCACAAGTGCAGTGCAGTTAAAACTGAGGGAACGTCATAGACTAGTCCTTTGGTGGGTAAATACGGTCTCTCCCTCCCACACCTCAATATTTATCTTCTGTACGTTCCTAAGAAGGGAAGCCGTGGGATGGGAGTGCCTTGCTGTGTTCCTAATTATGCGCTAGAATTCTCTTTGCTGCTGTCCCTGTGCTTTTACTGGTTAGCGAGTGGTCAGTGGTCCAGCATCACCCGCCTCACAGCCATCTGCCGGAAGACATCACTCAGGTATTGCTGGTGATGGGGGTGGGGGTAGTCAGAGCGCGTGCCTGCCCTGCAGCACACTAAGCTCACAGTTTGGGACCTGGTTTTGAGACCTCTGCCAAGTGTTGCCAGTTCCAGTGTAAGGTGACCAGAGCACATAAACTCACCAGTTCTGACTTTCAATGGATGTTCTCAGCCTTAAATAAAACCTAAAAGTCATGAGCGCCTGGCTTGCTTTTCAGTTGTTGCGTGGGAAGTGGTGCGGGAGGAGTGGGCAGGTTTGGAGTTCTATGACCTCGAGAACATCAATTCCTGAATCCTGATTCCTTTAACGGAGTAGGAAGAGGGTACCATACATTTTTGTTTATGACTCTACTTAATGGCTGTTAAGAAGCCCAGGCAGGATAAGTTTGAGACTAACTTGGGTTTAACAGCCAGCTCCAGCCAAACTGGAGTCTCAGAGCTTTAAGATGGGGGAGGGGAGGAGAAGGAAGGCAGGGCCGGTGTATTGTGAGGCACAGGGTCCAAACTGAGTTCAAGTTAGCTGGCCTGGCTTCTTTCCCATAACTTGTATATCACAGTGTGCCGGAGCCTTCTCTTCTGTCTGTGGTGCAGATTGGCCCAGATGTCAAGGCGACACTGACTCTGGGGAGGGGTCGGGAACATAAACAGTCAGCTCATTCCGTGCCCTGCTGCCTGCCAGCAGACCCCTGAGGCAGCACTCCCTCACTGGCCTCAGGCTACACTGGGGGTGGGGCGGGAGCAGCCTTTCACTAGAGAAAACAGGATTCCTTCCTTGCTGCCTGAAGGGCAAGACGAGAGGTTGAGGGCTCAGGTCAAGGCCTCGCCTCTGGCCATGCCTTCCTCTCTCGGGGAAAACAACAAAAGTCCTCTTAGACAAGAGCTTCATTTCTTGAAAATGGAAACCAACAGATCCAAGCCTTGGGTCCAGCAACTGCCTCCCCAGAGGCTGCCTTCCTCTCTTGGCTCACTTCCCAACTTCCTTCCCTACTTCCCTGGAAAGGAAGAAGGTAGCTGGTCCGCATTGGTCCCTGCATCCAGTGGGGACCCTTGAGCATCCAGGCACAACAGTGCAGTCTGCAGGTTAGGAAGGCCATCACTCTGCCTCAAAGAACATAGGCAGATCATGTTTCAAACACAGCCAGAAATGAACAGCCAATGGTGGCAGAGACTTCAGCTGATCATGATCCGAGATCCCGGCACAAAATAGTGCCGGGTGCTTCTAGAAAACAGAAAGGGAACTAAAGATACCAGGAAGGCTGTGTGCAGTGATGGACCGTGGACTTTGGGGCCAGAGAGGCCAGGAACCCTGGGCTGTCTCTGAGCAAGTAGAATAGTGGCAGTCCCTGCTCTCCTCTGGTATTCGGGTCTTGCTATGAGCCAGATGTTGCCCCATTCTTCGTAGATACCATCTCCCAGCAGAACTATAAAGCAAGTCTATTATTATTCTTGTTTTATAGATGAAGAACCTGAGCCTAGTTAAATGATGCACCTACAGGGAACCCAAATCTCATTTCTCTGATGAGTCTCTCGGCCTTCATTGCTCCTCTACAAAATGAGAATAAATTATACACACACACACACACCCAGGGCTGCAGAGATAGCTCAGCGGTTAAGTACACTGACTGCTTTTACAGAGGACCTGGGTTTAGTTCCCAGTCCTGGGTTTAGTGCCCACATGGCAGCTCACATCCATCTGTAACTCCAGTTCCTGCAGATCTAACACTCTTCTAGCCTTGGAGGACATGGCAGCTCATGGCACACATATATGCACATGCAAGAAAACATGCATGGCCGGGCGGTGGTGGCACACGCCTTTAATCCTAGCACTCGGGAGGCAGAGACAAGGCAGATCGCTGCTGTGAGTTCGAGGCCAGCCTGGTCTACAAGAGCTAGTTCCAGGACAGGCTCCAAAACTACAGAGAAACCCTGTCTCAAAAAAAGAAAGAAAGAAAGAAAACATGCATGCACATAAAAGAGATCGAAAAATATACATTTTTTTAGATGCTGCCTCAGGCTGGGATTGTAGCTTAGTGGTAGAGCACCTGCCTGGCTTGGACAAAGCTCCAGGCTCAATTCCTAGCTCCATGAAAGAAAGGCTACTAGCTCTTGAAGTCGGAGGAATAGTGAATAAACCCCATGAATGCCAGTAGGTGCTCAGTGGATGTAAATAGATTTTTGTTTTTTTTTCTCTCTCCTAAAAAGAAGAAAAAAGTCAGGGTCTTTTCCTCCTAGTACAAGGGAGAGAAGGCCTGGAAGCCACCACACTATTCATTAATGTGACACCATGTATGATGCCACATAGCGCTTAGTGACTGGGGTGATGTTCTGAAAAGTCTGTCATCCGGTGACTTTGTTGTATGACAATCACCGAGTATACTTATAAAAGCTAGGACACTGCACTATAGTCTTATGTGGCAGCTGTCCTGTCTGGTTGTTGTGTATCATTTGAGTAGCTGGGTACGGCAGTGCACAAATATGATGGCGTGTGTACTCTCAAGATGCTGCAGTGAAGGTGGGTGTGGATGTGGGTGCGTCCTAGTGACTTTTTCTCAGGAAAACTATTGCACAGAGTCCTGAAGCAGAGAAAGATTTAGTAGATCATGACAAGATGTTACATAGCCGCTACAACATTTATGAAAATAAAACCAAATAGAAAATATTTGCAATATTAGGTTAATAAAGCAAAATTTCAAAACTGTACATGCACAGATTGTAACTATATAGACAGGAGACATGGAAGGGAACTAGAGAGTTTAAAGTTATCTGGAAGTGGTAGTGCCATGCTGTGGTGCTGGCCACCAAGGACAAGGTAAGTGGAAGGCAGCTGGTGTGGAGGCCTTCCAGATCCACCGGTGGGCGTGGAGAACCTACTCCACACTCCTGCACTCAGGGCGGGAATGTCGAGAGCTTTGCCACACGTTGATAGCTGTGGTTGGGATGTGGTTTCTGTCTATCCCCCAAAGCTCCATGTTCTGAAATTTCATTCCCACCGTGAGGTATTAAGCGTGTGAGAAACAGCCCAACTACAGTGTTCAGAGGTACGGTCTTGGGGAAGGATTAAGACTAGTAAAATCATCAGAGTGGAGGTCCCTTCGATAAATCCTTGTTGCAGAAGAAGAGGGAGCAAGAGCAGTTACTTACACACACACACACACACATACACACACGGCTGCCTGTTGCCATATGATATCCTGAGCTGTCCCAGACATCACATGTAGAGAACATCTCTACATGTATGTGAACCCCTGAACCTCCAAAGATAAGTGAACCTCTTTTGTTTACAGTGTCACCCAGACTTGGGTATTTGATGCTAGGAATGAAAACCAGGCTAAAACACTGACCTATTTTCCTCTGTAACGCTAGCAAGGTTTCATAGTCTAGCAATTCGAAGTTGCCTTTCCAAGCAAGGCAGGAGAGCTTCGTGCAGCAGCTTCAGGCCTTGCTCAGCCGGTGTCAGGCAACATGAAGACTCTCTGAACTAGAATAGAGCTGTGGTGCTTAATCTCCAGTGAGATTATTTCATAAAATATTGATCTTTACTTTGCACGGAAAGGAGATAGTTCATGAATATAAAATGTACGCAAGAGCGAGAATTCTTCAGTTTCCTTAGTCCATAAGCCTGCAAAGTAATGAATGAGGCTGTTATACAAAACAAGACTGACTTCTACCGCCCCCACTGGGAGAGGCAGGAGCTAGGAAGTCATTCTTCCTTGGTGTTCCCATCCTAGGAACCGGTGTTCCAAGCCTTTCCCCGTAGACTGTGCAGGGAAAACTGCAGATGGTGGATGTCCTCCCCACACTACCTGTAGGGTCCTCTTTTCCTTCCTCTCCCATCCTGCTTTTCTCCCTCCCCCCTCCTCTTTACTCACCTCTGCCCCTCCCTCGCTATACCTGGGATTTTTAGCATATTCCTGTGCTGCTGCAGGCCAGCGTGTCCCTGAGGTATTGCTGCAGGAAGCAGCAAGGTCGCGATGCCTGAGATGGTCTGCAGTTGTGTGTGCCCTGCAGCAGTCCCGCACCAAGTTTCCACCTTCCCTTGAATTCACTGTGACTCTTGACCTGCCTGCTCCGGAGTTGGAATAGCAGCGTAGAGCAAGGGCCATGCTCCCAGAACCGAAATCCTGATTATAGTCTCATTCGCATTCTGTGGCTAACTGAGCTGTCTTGAGCAAGCCAGCAAATTATTCTTGATGTTTGCTTCCTGGAGAAACACTGAAAGATCTTGTAAAGATCAAAAATGCAGGGGGAAGCATGAAGGAGGGGGGACTTTAAAAAAAAAAACAACTAAATGCAGTGCAACAATTAAATAGCTACTGATTCATACCCACTTAGATCAATAGACTAGGAAGACAGAAAACAGGCATGGCGGAGCACGGGTGTAATCCCAGCATTGCAAAGCCGAAGTAGGGGAGTCTCAAACTGAGGCCAACCTAGACTGCATAGGAAATCTCAAGCCAGCCCCCTTGTTCACCCCACTGACAAAAAGATAAAAATAACAGTCAATGGGCAAGGTTTGAGGAAACCGGAACCTGCATACTTTGCTGGTAGATGGTGCCACTTTGCAACTTGGTGTGACAGCATGGTCACTCCTGGACACACACCTATTTAAAACTCAGCTGCACAGAGAACTGGACGTGGATGTGTGTGTGCTGCATAACCAACCCGAGTGTCCATCAGGTGAGGAGCTGCCGCATCTTTGCGCACATCGGGTCCAGGAACCCCGACTGCGGGCAGTGAGGGAATGAAGAAAGGACAGATACACATGCAGAAAAGCTGGGTTGGGATGGCCTGTGCTTGCGCTAATGGAGCACCCTGGAGGTGCAGGGTGTTTATTATACCCTGTTGCTCATGGAGGCAGGATGGCTGCGTTCAGCTGAACAGAGGCTGTGTTATTACACACCGGCAAACTGGTGTAGTCTTCCTACACAGCTGAGCGAGGAAGGAGGCGGCAGGGACAGCGCAGTGGGGCAGCCGTCAGGCCAGGAGAAGGGAGGGAGGAGACGACGGTGGACACTTTCTGACATTGTCAGCATTCACTCGCACCCGAAGAAGGCTTTGCCATCCCCGAGGCTCACCCAGGGAAGGTTTTACCACTCCTGTGGTGCTGAGACTTTGGAGTCCTTGACCTGGCTGTGCCCATGCCAAGCAACACGCTTTCACTTAGGACTTCACTAACTCCCTACAGTGAGCGGCTAAATAAAATACAAACATCCGCACAATCAAAGTATTAAAACAAGAGAAGGCTACAGATGCTGGAGAGGTCACTCAGTGGTTAGAGCGCTGGCTGCTCGGCAGAAGACTTGGGTTCCAGCATCCACGTGGTAGCTCAGCACAGCCTGTAGCTCCAGTTCCAAGGACTCTGGTTCCCTCTTCCAGCCTCCTCAGGTACTCCATGCATGTAGTGCACATACATACATATAGGCAAAATATCCATACACATCCAGGAAAAAAATTTCAAATGAAAAAAAAAATACAAATGCTCATATATTCAGCAACAAGCATGAGCCTTGACAGCATGATGCTAAGTAAAAGAAACCAGTCACAAAAGATTCTGTGCTAGGGTTCCATGTACAAGAACTATCCAGAACAGACATAGCTATAGAGATCAGTAGATCAATGGTTGCTAGGGGCTGGGAGGGGAGGAACGAGTACCAACTGCTCAGAGGTTCAGGATGATGATGTGGCCAGATTGATTTGTCAGTGGACTCTGGGTGTACTGAATACTGAAGTTTGCACTTTAAATGGAGAAATTACAATTCAGGGCACAGCTTGTAATCAAAGATGTCTCACAACCTGTTGACCAGGCCTCAGGTATCCTCACTCTCAAGATCATGGCCGTCAGAGACACCAGTGTCCAAACTCAAACACTACATGTTAATTGCCTGAAATAAAATGCCAGAAGGAAGTGCATCCTTTATTTTTAGTGTGTGTATGTATGTGTGTGTGTGTGTGTGCACGCACGCACAAACGTGTGCATGCGTGCACAGGGGCCAAAGAGTGTGCAGGGGCCCACAGAGTCCAAAAGAGGAAAGCAGATTCCTAAGAGCTTTGGGTTTCAGGCAGTTGTGATCCACTTGACTGAGTGCTGGGGACTGACCTTGGGTCCTCTGGGAGAGCATTATGTGCTCTCAATCTCTCCAGCTCCTGGGGTAGTCTTTTAATCCCGGAGAAGCAGGTGCTTATGGAAGAAGAGGTAGGGAGGAATGACGAGCGGTCACATGTTTGGCAGCAGTCTTAAGCAGGAGCCAAAAAAAAAGGAAAGGGTCCAGCCGCAAGCCTGTTAGAGACTTCAGGATATAGTCAAGCCGTGCTGCCTCAGAGACGCCCTTGGCGACACAAAGGGTGAATCAGCAGCAGGAACTGAGTCACACAAGCGACTCAGCAGGCAGGACTGTGTGAGAACAGCTGAAGACTAGAGGGACTGCCTACATTCTCCTTTGTGTGGGCAAAAAGGAAAGGAAGGGAAGGAAAGAAAAGAAAGACAAGAAAGACAGAGTTTGGCAGAACCTGATGAAAAGAGCAGTTTCGAAAGCGTGGAACCAAAAGGGCGGTGCGAGAAGGCAGCATCTGTGTCTACCTGGCGGCTCGTTTTCCTTTCTTAGCCCTGCACACTGCAACCTGTCAAAGGTCGGACCTTTCTTGCCGCAGGTGGAGTCAGTCTTAGGATGGTTCAGCTAATGGTTTCTCAGCTTCACCATGGCGTGCAGGTGATCGGCGCTTGGAAGCAGTCATACTTCAGCTTTTGAGTTTTGCTCTTTTCCCAAGCAGACATGGTACAGGATGATGCTCTTCCGAGGTAGGGGTAGCTGCGGCAATCCATGGCTTCCGGTCAGCCTTGTGCTCCCAAGAGAATGTTAGGAAATATTAAATTACTCTCCAAGTTCTTTGGCTGGTAAGTGACTGGGCCAGGACTTGCACCCATCTGACTTCAGAAGACCACGCTTCAGGCCACCATCATGTCTGACCTAAATGTAGTATTGGATGCCAGCATAGTGATATGGATGCAGGAGGACCATGAGTTTGAGCCCGGCTTAGGCTCAGAGAGAGATCTTGTCACAAACAAACAGCAATAATAATAAAAAAGGAAGAGGAAGGTGAGGAGGAAAGAAAGAGAAAAGAAGATGGTAGACAGGGAAGGTACGTGAGAGGCTCAGCTGGCTGGGCGTCCTCTCGCTCAAACCGTCCACTCAGCCAGCTGTGTTTATCATGTGGCTCAAAGAAAGCCAGAGTGACCGTGAGAGTGACCCTGAAGTGACCGGCTTCTGGCTTTCTCCTGTTGGTTCTGCTAATGAGCTACCAACCAGTCAGGTCTACGTCCTCAACCTTTCTCCCAGAAGACTCTCAGTCTAGGTCTCCCTCCTTCCCTCCCCTCGCCACACTCCTTTGTCCCTCCACACTACCCCTTCCATTTTCCTTCTCTCCCTCACTCATAGAAATTAAACCTAGGGCCTTGGACATGCTAGGGAAGAAGTCTCTTCCGGGCTGTCCCCAGTTCCCTTTTCCTTTTTATTTTGAGACAGTCTTGGATAAATTGCCCAGTCAGGTCTTGAACTTGCCATCCTCCTCCCTTAGCCTTCTGCGTAGCTGGGACTACAGGTCTCCAGCACCAGGCCCCTGATGGAAAACCACACAGGATTTGAGACACAGAAACATCAAATGGCAGATCTTTGAATTTTAAAAAGTTCCCAGGGATTGGTGCTCACTGAAACTGCATGGGTCCGCTCCTTCAGGAGGAGGAGAGGCTCAGCGCCTCAAAGCTGGGAGGGAAGCCTTCCTAGGCCAGAAGCGCCATCAAAAGCTGGAAACATCTCAGAAGTGCAGACTTCTGGGTGCCACCACGTCACCCTCCACCAGACATTTTCCAGGACATTCTGAAACCCGCTAGAATCTGAGAGCCTCAGAACTAAAGCCTGAATTTGGATAGGATGCCACATTTACCTTTCGCTTTGGAAAGAAGATTACAGTTCTGTTTCAGCTTCAATAAAAAAAAAAGTGTTTGTTTTCATGTTTTGCATACATGGGCTTCCTTTGAGAGTTTATAAATTTAGAGGAACGAAAGTTCTAACCTAGTATAATATTCTCACCCTCCTACATTTCTTATTTCTTTTTAGACAGGGTCTCTATGAAGACCTGGCTTGTCTTGAACTCACAGAGATCCACCTACCCCTGTCTTCCGAGTGCCTGATTACAAGCAGGTCACTGCACTTGGCTCTCTTCACCTCCTCCTCCTCCTCTTCCTCCTCTTCCTTCTTCTTTTCTTCCTCCTCCTCCTCCTCTTCTTCTTTTTCTTCCTCTTCTTTTTGTTGGTGTGGGGGATTGAGACAGGGGACAGGGTTTCTCTGAGTAGCCCTGGCTGTCCTGGAACTAGCTTTTATAGTCCAGGCTGCAGTCAAACTCAGAGGTTCACCTGCCTCTGCCAGGTGCTGGGATTAAAGGCGATCACCACCACCACCCGGCTCTCTCACCCTTCTTAACATGGACTAAAGTTATTTTTCCTCATAAATTCATCAGGGACCAAGGCTGTAACTCCCTGGCGCAGTGCTTGCCTCACAGGCTTCAGGCCTCATGCTTGTGGGGAGGGCATTGTGTGTGTTGTGTGTGCTCTTGTCAGCCTTAAGTATTCTCTGGGTTCATTTGTGAAACACTGACAAAGCTGACAAAGGCACTTCTATGTGTATGTATGTATGTATTATATGAATATGTGTGTGTATGTATGTGTGGGTATGTATTTACCAATGCACAAATAGATAAACTAGAAAATGCATGGGGTATTTATTCATTTTGCTGCATAGGTATTTTTTGCTGCATGGGTATATTTTTGACAGCTGTCAAAGATCCCTTTTTCAGTCTGTTAGCTTGTTTAGAAATGGAACAGAAAGCTGGTGCCACCATTGACAGAGGCCGGAAGCGCGTCTCCAGCTCTCGGGGTGTCTTCATCATTTCTGAGGTGCTCCTTTCCCTACAAGCCTTTGAGTCAGTACTCACTGGGGAGCAGAGAAGGGTTTGTTCAGGCCAGTGTTCCCTACATGGTTCTCTGGCAAGATGTCAAAGGGTGTTTCTCCAAGAAAAGGGTCTGTGATAAATGTATTTGGGAAATGCTCCCTTAAAGAAAAGAAGAGCGTAGACTTACCTGGCAGGGGTGGTGCTGTGATCAGGAAGGCGATTTTCCCAGGGCGAGGCTTCTCCCTTGCACTCCAGATGCGCCAACTCCAACGATTTCGCCAGATGCGGGAAACTGCGTAATTTGTGGTGGGGGGAATGATGACTACGACGACTTGTTCAAACCTTCCCCCGAAAAGAATTTTTAATTAAAAAAATGGAGTCATATCATGACCTCTTAGGGTCCCTCTCCCACCCCCACCCCTTTTCTCTGTGGCTTTGGAGCCTGTCCTGGCACTCGCTCTGTAGACCAGGCTGACCTCAAACTCAAAGAGATCCGCCTCCCAAGTTGCAGAATTAAAGGCATGCACCACCACTGCCCAGCGTGTTTTTAATATAGTAATACACACTGCACACCTCTGAGAGTGGGTATGTAAAATAAAGCATAAAGCATTTGTCAGCCTTTTTTTTTTTTTTAAACACAATCTCGGTGTGTAGCCTTGATTGGTTTGGAACTTCCTATGTAGACCAGGCTGGCTTCAAATTCACAGATCCACCTGCCTCTGCCTCTAGAGAGCTGGGATTAAGGGTGTGCACCAAGACACTTGGCAGCCAACTTTTAAATTTTTTAAATTTATTTTTATTTTATGTGTATGGGTGTTTTGCCCACATGTATGTTTGTGCACCTGTGCATACAGGGTCTGAGAATGTCGGATCCCCGGGCTGGAGTTTCAGGTGCTGGGAACTGAACCCGGGTCTTCTGCAAGGGCAGTCAGTGCTCTTAACTGCTGAGCCGCCTTTCCAGCTCCTTAGCTTTTTTCCCTCAGCTTTTATTTATTTATTTATTAAAAAAAGACAGGACAGCATTAAAGCACTGTTTCTAAGAAACTTTTTCAGCATTGACACGGGAACAAATGAGTTCCATGCTTCCTGTGATGGGAAATTATTTATGCAAAGGCATTTTACCAAGAAATCCTTTCAATGATTAGTTTGTAAAGCATCCCACTAGCTTGTTTTAGTGCCTTGAAGCTGAAATGTAGTCCCTGGATATATGCAGTACGTATCCAGGTGCCTTTCTGCTTTAAAGAATTCTTTCCGTGGATTATGGAGACACTGCTCTTGGAGTGATGTGTTTCAGCAATTTCAATGCAAAACGAGCACAGCAGATATTATTCAAGGAACCTTTCTGCTAAAACATATTGGCAGTTGACACTAGGCAGCCGCCAGTTAACAGTGGAATGTCGCCGGTGGTCACATAGCGTTCCTTCGCTGGGCAAGGTTTATTAAGGTAACTGAATATAGAGGAGGTACTGGAGAGCCCTTTGTGCTCGTGCATGCGTGTGTTCCCAGCATGAGGAAGGCTGAGGCAGGAAGATTTTGCCATCAGGACCAGTCTGGGCTACAGAGTAAGACCCTGGTGTTTGTTTGTTTAAAGGCACTGGGCGGAGTATGTACTGATCCTTGTTGTCTGGCACACAACAAAAAAGGTTGCAGACAGAGACTTCAGACGAGGCCCACCTAGGATGCATGGCTCTGTAGGGCAGCCTGGGCTGACACAGAGTTTGCAATAAGGCCTTAGTGTCCCTGAGCTCAGGGCATCTTCCAGATTCTTTGGCTTGTATTGGCAGAATCTGCTTCCCTGTTGGCTACTGAAGCTCTCTTTCTCCCTGGTTGTCAGTAGGAGGGTAGCACTCTCTGGTCCTAAAGCTGCCTGCAGGTCCTCCCTTTGCAACCCCCTGCAGTCCCTGGAAGCCCCTGAAGCCCCCTGAAGCCCCCTCCGCCCTCAAGGCTGAGGGCATCCTGGGCTTTCAGTCTCTATTCCTCTGCAGAAAACACTCGACTTGCCTATGTTGTAATTGGGATTTTGTTTTACTCCCATCCATTTTCCTTCTTTTAATGTATTTTTTAAAATATATCTTTTATCATTTTTGTGTGTTCTATGATGTGTGTGTGTGTGTGTGTGTGTGTGCAGACATACATGAGCCACATTACAGGTGCGACAATATGAAGTCGAGGCAGGATGTCGTTCCTTGCTTGATACAGGATCTCTTTGCTCTCCCATGCTGTTCCCCTGGGCTAACTAGCCACAGGCTTCCGGATTCTCCACTCTCTGCCTGCACATGCTATACCATAATTGGTGTTATGTGGGCTCTGGGGAGCTGAACGTACATCCTCACTCTTACCTGGCAAGTGCTTTATCCATTGAGCCATCTCTGCAGACCCCATTTTTAAGTTCTGGATACATAGTACATACTGTGGTGTTTGTATCTGGGTAAATATTGGTCTCTTTAAACAGTTATCCCTTCTTCATGATGAAAAATTTCAAAATCCTTTCTTCCAGCTTTCTGAGACATATGCTCTGTCATCTTCACCCTTTCCCACAACAGGACACCAGGACTTGTTACTGTGCCACCACATGCCCGCCAGTTAATCCCCCATGAAGCTCTGGGCTCTTGATAACTCTATGTGATTAGTAAGGCCCTTAGCCATCGTGATGTTAATGGTGCCTTCTCACGTAACCTGGGGATGGGACCAAATCTCTTCACAGTCGCTTGGTGTCCTACCTCTGGGATGGGTGCTGGGGGTCATCTTAGAATTCTGTCTGCCGTAAAGCAGAAGACATATTCCAGTCCCCAAAGTTTAAAGATTGGAAAAATAGATGTACAAATGAGACGAGATTGCGAATTTTGAAGTGAAATCTGGCACCGCCAGAATAAAAGTGTAGGCCTTTGATCCCAGCACTCGGGAGACAGAGACAGGTAGATCTCTCTGAGTCAGAGAATACCTTTGTCTGTATGATGAGTTCCAGGACAGCCAGGGCTGTATAGTGAGACCCTTTCTTGAGGAAGAAAAGAAAGAAAAGAAAAGAGAAAAGGAAAGAACTTGACAATGAATCAGCACTGCAGTCGTCTCCAAAAAAGGAGACATCCATGAACTCGATTGAAGAAAAGGGGGTCACAGTAAGCTTAAAAGACCCTGCCAAAGGGCAGTACTAGCATTTGCTGGGGTGTAACCCTCTTGGGATGGTGGTCCTTGAATGTACTATCCCTGTTCTGTCCTCTATGCATTTTACACATTCGGAAACGAGTTTGCAGAGGTGAGCGCTGGGACAGACAGCACGGGCTGGCCTCGAACTCACAGAGATCCACCTGTCTCTGCCTCCCGAGTACTGGGATTAAAGGTGTGTGACACCACCGCCCAGCTCCTGTGAAAGTTTTACATGACTCCAGGTATATAGGTACACACAAGCATACAGATCAAACATTTATAAATAATAATTCCTAAAGAAATACATTTTATAACACTTCTTTTGTATGTGTGTATAAATATAAATAATTTTAACATTTATTCAAGACAAAGCTAATTTGCATACTAATGAAATAGCTGTGCATCTTTTTTATGTAAAGAATTAAATCTTGGCTGAATATTTGATGCCGTAAGACACAGAACTACAACATTTTTCAGAGTAGATCAATATTTTGATTTTATAATCAGTAATGCTGAGAATATTGCTTCAAATAAATTCCTAATATGAAATAGCAGAAATGTGTTTAGGGCAATTTCAGAAATTATTGGGAGTTCTAACCTAATATCAAGCCAAAAATCCTCTGTTTTTTAGATTTTATTTATTTTTATCTTATGTGTCTGAGTGTTTGCCTGCGTATTTGTCTGTGTACCATGTGCATGCCTGGTTACTAACGAGGCCAGAAGAGGACATTGGATCCTTTGGAACTGAAGTTACAGATGGCTGTGAGCTGCCCAGGTTTCGGGAACCCAACATGTACCCTCTGCAAGAGCCCCTGGTGCTCTTAACCACTGAGCCATCTCTCTATCCCTGATTATTTCAGACAGGGTCTTGCTGTGTGGCCCAGGCTGGCCTCAGACTCTCAGGCCTCCTGCCTCGGCATCACCAAAGGGGAGTCCAGCCATTGTGTAACTGAGTGCCGGATACTGAGCCATGCAGGGAACCTATGAGGAGGTGAACGAGCACGGTCAGTTCCCCACACTGAGAACTGGACTCTCGTTGTTGGGATGGGTCACCTCGTTTCCCAGCAGTGGCTTCACATCACGCAAGCTCCCAGGGCGTGTCATCACATATACACACAAGCCCTTGACCTGCAGAGAAGCCGGGATGAGCAGTGCCTGGCTGGCTGGAGACCAGGCCTGGGGAAACTACCCAGATAAACTGTTGTGTGATGGCCGACTATCGAAGGCAGCTACTGATGACGTCAGCCTGAGCCGCAGAGTCCTGGCTAGACAACAAGTAGTTCCCACGGGTTGCTATTCACACCTCGCTCCTTGGGTTTCTTTTTTTGACCTTCAAGTTACACTTCTTTTCCAAGCCAGGATCAGTGTTTGCTTCTTGCTCTATAAACTACAGTCATGTTTGAACCCCGCTTTCATGGTGCTCCCTCGCAAGTTTTGAGTAGGGTTTCTGGTACCCACATTCTCTAGTCCCTCGCTGACAGAGCTGATGTTCCCATAACACTCTCGCTGTTAGGTCCTCTGTTTTTAGATTTAACCCAGTAAGTCTCAGAAGATATCTCCTATGCTAAAGGGCATACCCCACCACTGTCAGGGAGATTAGATTGCAAGAGCAGCATCACAGTGAAATACCCTAAAGACGTGGTTAGTGCATGCAGGCCCAGTCCTGTGAGCACTGGGGAGCCCCGGGGTAAGGGTTTAGGGCAGGGATGGCTTGATGAAAATGTTTAAATGAAGTATAATATATGTAGCTCTTCAAATGTTAAACAGTATTCTTAGAGTCAAAAGTCTTTCTTCTTACTTATTTATTATATCTATTTAGTTTTCATTTTTTGAGACAAGGTTTTTCTGCATAGCCCTGGCTGTCCTAGAACTCACAGAGATCTGCCTGCTTCTGCCTCCCAAGTGCTGGGACTAAAGGTGTGTGCCACCACTGTCTGGCAATTAGAGAGAGAGAGAGAGAGAGAGAGAGAGAGAGAGAGAGAGAGAGAGAGAGAGAGAGAGAGATTGCGGCGCAACAATTGGGTGCAGTATCAGAACAGGCCAGTAGAGGGCACAAAATCGCCTGCAACCGAAACCTCTTTGTGAGTGCTAGAAACCAAACCCAGATCCTCTGTAAGAGCAGTTAGTGCTATTAGTCACTGAGGCATTTCTCCAGCCCCTCTTGTAGCTTTTTTCAAATTTATAGTAACTTGTCTATCATGATCCTGCCATGCACACACAGCTCCTTGCTTTGCTGTAACTGAACTGACCCCTTACCTTTTTTCTACTTCCCTAAGCCCCTTGTAACCACCATTCTGCTATCAACATCTACGAGATCAAGTTTGTTTTGTTCCACCTGTGAGTGAGGCCATGCATGGCTTGTCTTTCTGTGGCGGCTTATTTCACTTAACATTACCTGCTGGGTTTCATATGTGTTGTCCCTAATTACAGAGCTACGTCATTTCTTTTGTACGTTCAGTAGACACTTATCTAACATTTACTGTATGCCTGGGCTCACACAAGGTGCTGCGGGAGCTCCAGAAACTAAGCAGACAACTCCTTTTGCCATGGCGCTTCAAGCCTTCCTGATAGACGAATCTTACTACAAGAAATAACTCAAGTAAGCGACCCAAAAGGATGTGACGGCATGTCAGTAGGTACATGGAGACCAGTGGTGTTTCCTCTGGCAAATAAGTGACAGGCATCTCCAATCCTCGGCAGAGAATACAGGGTCAAGAAAAGGCAAACATCAGAGCCAGAACAGAACAGGCAAACTGGCTCCGTACGTTCAGTCCAGATTCCGCCGGGATTGCTCCTTTCTTCCTCCCTGCCCCCAGAGGTTTCCTCTTTACTAATCTCATTGTAGCCCTGACAAAATCCAGCAAAGGGAGCAAGGCAGGGATCAAAAAGGGAGAGAGGATTTGAGAGAGATTTATGATGTAGGACTTTGTGATCAATTAATCTTCTGGTTAAGAGCAAGGGAAGAGCTGAGGTTCATGGCTCCTGCTCACTCATTCAACTGCTAAATCACTCACACAGCCAATGCTTGTGGAGGGCCTGTTGTATGCCCTGTCTGTGCCCTGCTACTAGGCTTCCGGGCTGCTGGCTGGAGTCACCCTTGCCTGAAGCAGGAGACTTGTGGAAGGAAGGTTTGTGGCACAGGTGGTCGTTCAACTTCGTGTCATTTGAGTCCCATTCTGGGAATTCTGAGTGCAAGCAGGTGACCTTGACAAGTCGGTCATTTTACAGAAAAGGAAATGTTTGCTTCTGTTCTTTAGGGCTGGGGAGATAGCGCAATGGTGGAATGTTTGCCTGTGTTGAGGCTGTAGGTTCAACTCCCAACTCCGAAAGGAAGAAAATGAAATAAAGAAAGGAAGGAAGGAAGGAAAAGAAAAAGGAGGGGAGGAAGGAAGGAAGATGATAGGTAAGTAGACAGACAGACAGGCAGAATAACTGGTCATGGGGTATGCCTGTAATCCCAGCACTTGGGAGGTAGAGGCAGGAAGATCAGGAGTTTAAGGCCTGCCTCAGCTACCTAGCAAGTTCTAAAATAGCCTGGGCTACATAAGGCCGTATCTTGAAACAACAACCCTCCGAAAAGGTTAGCATTTTGGTGGCAGAAGTTTGAGGATCGAAATAGCCTATAATTAGCCTCTAAGTCTGTGGTTCTCAGCCTTCCTAATGCTGCGACCCTTTAGCACAGTTCCTCATGTTGTGGTGACCCCAACCATAAAATCATTTTTGTTTCTACTCCATAACTGTCATTTTGCCACTGTTATGAATCATAATGTAAATATCCACTGTGAAAGGGCTGTTCGGCCCCAGGAGTCACAACCCACAGGTTGAGAACCAATGCTCTAAATGAAAGTGGAAACTGAGCACAGAAGAGTCACGGTGTGTTTCAGAACTAGAACAGTGGCCAAGCATGACCAGGGGCTGGGGACTGAGCCCAAAGCTGGGGGGGGGGGCAAAAGGATGTGGGAGGGGCAGATGACCTCAGAAGGTCATAATTAAGATACATAGCAGCTCAGAACTTCAGTTTCTTCCTGGGAAATGAAGAAAGTGTCTGCTTCCTGGGGTTTGTTTTGTTTGTTGGAGACATAGTCTTGGGGTGTAGCCCAGTCTAGCCTGGAACATTCCATCCTCCTGCTTCAGCCTCCAGTGTGCAAGGATCACAGACACACACAGTTCTGTGACACACACATCCTGTGATGTCTTAGATTCAATGCAGAAGAACAGGCCTTCAGTATAGCAGCAGATTTTATCCTTCCTTCCTTCCTTCCTTCCTTCCTTCCTTTCTTTCTTTCTTTCTTTCTTTCTTTCTTTCTTTCTTTCTTTCTTTCTTTCTTTCTTTGTTTTTGAGACAAGAGCCCCTGTGTATAGTGCTGGCTATCCTGGAACTCACTCTGTAAACCACACTGGCCTTGAACTCATAGAAATCAACCTGCATCCACCTCCTAAATTCTGGGATTAAAAGTGTGAATTACCACATCCAGCATTATATACATTTAAAATATTGTCACTGGCCTGGCGTTGGTGGTGCACGCCTTTAATCCCAGCTCTCGGGAGGCAGAGACAGGCAGATCTTTGTGAGTTTGAGACCAGCCTGGTCTACAGTGCTAGTTCCAGGACAGGCTCCAAAGCTACAGAGAAACCCTGTGTCAAAAAAAAAAATTGTCACTGTGCCCATGAAATGACTTGTGAGAAAACCCTTACATGGCTATGCATGCCTGATGGCCTGAGTTCAATCCCTGCAACACACACACAAATTATTTCTTATTAGGCCAGGTATGGTGACCTAATAACATTTATTGTTCGGTTGGAACTTCCAGTCATTCTTGCATGGTCCTGGAAGCCTCATTCCCTCTCTCTCTTCAAATCCTGCCCACTCAGAGAGTCTCCAAAGGAAAGCCACCAAAAAGCCCAGTTCTGGATCCTTGGCAGCTATTTATTGCCCTGGAATGTCTAGCTGCCCAAGTCCCTACCCAAGCACTCAACTTTTGACCATATTCAGTCACAAACTCAGCTTGTGGTGAACACGTCATCACCCCTCTCCCACAACCTATAAAATCTCCCTGCTTTAGTTCCTGCACACAATGGACTTGGCAGAAGATCTCTGGGACTGGAGAACCCACCTAGGAGTTGCTTTGCTCAATATAGCTGTTGTTATACTTTTTCAATTCAGCTTGATCTGGCTTACTCTGGCTTACTTCACCGGTGGAGAAACTTATTATTGGGGGAAAGCAGAAAACCTATTATTATTTTATTTTATTTATTTTCTATATTATTTATCAGTAATAATTATTAGAGCCAGCCCTTGGGAGACAGAAGCAGGTGGATCTCTGTGAGTTTGGCCTCCAGAGTAAGTTCTAGAACAGCCAGGGCTACACAGAGAAACTCTGTCTTGAAAAACAAAAACAGAAGAAGAATAAAGAAAAGAAAGAAAGTTTGCCTGGTAGTGGTGTTGCATGCCTTTAATCCCAGTACTCAGGAGGCAGAGTCAGGCGGATCTCTGTGAGTTTGAGACCAGTCTGAGTTCCAAGACAGCCAGAGCTGTTACACAGAGGAACTTTGTTGGAATGGGGAAGGAAAAAAAAAAGATTCAAAGCCACCCTAAAATCCATAAAAAAAAAAAAAACTTCCTACATTTCAAAAAACTAAAAAAGAAAAATGCAGGGAAGGCTAAACTTAGAGAAACTTGAGAAAAAAAGACTTTTTTTTTTTCTGCTATGCTTAGGAAACTCCCTAATTGTCAGAATGAAAGACAGTGGGGAGGAGCCAGAATGCTATTAGAAAAAAAGATCAAAGCAAAACTGGGGAGGACTTCATTTAGTACTCTTGTAATGAGGGTGTGTGGCAGATATTTTCAAGGTCTGCCTTTTGTATTTTTTAACTCTTTAAGAATTTGGAGTAAAAGGTGACCAGGGGAGTAAACAATGCTTTCCTTTTCTTGTTTTTTTGAGACAGGGTCTCCCTATGCAGCTCTGGTTGATCTTAAACTCACTCTGTAGACCAGGCAGGCCTTGAACTCACAGAGATCCGCCTACTGGGACCCAGCAGCACTGGGGTCAAAGGTGTGCCACCACACCCTGCAAAGGTGCCTTTCTTAATCTTTGTTTGGGGTGGTGCTGCTAACACTGACTGCCTGGGCTATGGAACAGGCATCTTCTCTGTCCACCTCAGGAGTGCTGGGACGACAGGGACGTATGTCCATACTGTGCTGTGCGAGCACCCTCCACGGGAATTTTCTGCCTCAGTAAACTGATGGGTTGGCTGTACAGGTCTGTCTGTAGTGTGAAAACCCAGCCACTCCCAGAAGTGACTCAAGGCAGAAGATTCTCCTGGTACTAGAAATTGGCTTATTCTACTGTCAGCCAAGTAAAGTAGGGTAGTTTTAATTCTTGAGAACTCAAAATCTCAAGTACACAGTACGCAGACTGCAATGGCTATGAAGAATCGGTCCATTTGTGTTTCTGTAGGGACGGGAATAAAAAGGACCAGATACTTTATCTCCTCCTTCAGCCATTCACCAAACACTTCTTTTTTTTTTTTTTTTTTTTTTGATTTTTTTGAGACAGGGTTTCTCCATGGCTTTGGAGCCTGTCCTGGAACTAGCTCTTGTAGACCAGGCTGGTCTCAAACTCACAGAGATCTGCCTGCCTCTGCCTCCCGAGTGCTGGGATTAAGGGCGTGCGCCACCACCACCACCACCACCACCACCACCACCACCACCACCCCCCCCCCCGCATCACCGAACACTTCTTAAAGTCATAAAATGTGCTGCTCTGTGTTGATTGTTGATTGCTGATGGTATGTGGATGGAGAAACAACCCTCACTTCTTGTATTCTTCCAAACTAACTGAGAAGACAATATTGGGGTCCAGGTGTCACCTCTGGAAGACCACGTAGGGCGCTGACTGCCGTAGCCCCAGGGCTCACTTCCAGCAAGCAATGGGGCTAAAACTGAAGGTGGAGTGGTCAGGAAGTGGCCCATGGGCTAGTAAGGTGGCCTTTAGATTAGAAAGGCCCCAGAACTCAGCAGGGGGTGCAGAGGTATCCCCATGACTATGAGATTTTGGGAGCACATAGTGAGTAGTGGAAGTGGATGGGGGGGGGAGCTTATTTTAAGAAGGGCTTCCTCACTGCTAAAGAATTTGAGTTTTCGGGTCGAATGTGAAGTCCCTGAAGAACAGTGTGCGCAGACACCATTCTGGGGGGACACTTCTCTACGGACTTGAGTTCGTTGGTTAATCTTAGGTAACCCATGTTTGCCTGAGCACATCTTCTGACCTCCATCCCATGTGGGTCCCTAAGAGCCTAGACACAGAAAAATAAGATCTCACGATGGCAATGCGCACCTAAACAGATGCCAGGGAATCTGAGGAGCGGCATCAGCAGGGAGGCGGTCCCACACAGAGTCTCCCACAGAAGAGACACTAGTCAGAGCCCAAGCTCCGGAGAGAAGTGCTGAGGTAGAGGCTGAGAGGCCCAGGTGACAGCGGTGTGGTGTGGATGACCAATGCCTGGGTGTCCTTCAAAGAAGGGCCCATGTGAAACAGAGCAGCCATGAAAAATGGAGGGACGTGAGCCGGGCAGGGGTGGCACACGCCTTTAAATCGCAGCACTCGGGAGGCAGAGGCAGGTGGATCTCTGAGTTCAAGGCCAGCCTGGTCTACAAAGCCAGTTCCGGGACAGCCAGGGCTACACAGAGAAACCTGGTCTCAAAAACAACAAAAACCAAACCAAACAAAAAAGTGGAGGGAGGTGATTACCTCGGGCAATGAAGTGAGAGGGCTGTGACTGTGGGGTGGGGAGAGGGCTGACAGATACAGGCTCAGTCCACCAGTGCACAGTAGAAATGTGCTGTGTCCTGGTGATCATGATGGATCACACGTAGGCTGGAAAACTCCTATTAGCTGGGTGTTTTTATGAGGCCCTTTTCTACATTGAAGTAATGCCAAGAGCACCTCCGGTAGGTGGTGCAGCGATGCACCCCCGGGGTAGCACCTGGGTGTGTTGGAGGCTGCACTCCTGGGCTGCAGAAGTGCCCTACAGCCTTGCACCAAGATGAAATAACCCGAGACGCTTTTCTCTGATCCTATTCCCGTCTGCAAGGGACTCTACCCAGCTGCCCCAGCCCACCTGTAAAACCTAACCCCTAACCGCCGCTGCCTACCAAGGGGTTGGGCCACCAGGAGCCTCTCCTGCCTTCCCCTCCCCTCCCCATTTGCTTAATACTCTGGTGTTTCTGTGGGTACCTTTTCCTTCTCTCACATTTGCCTCCTTGACATTCTCAGGCTTCACAAGAAGAGGAGTTCAGCCAGAGCACTGTCCTCACAGGGTGACCGCAGGTCTCTTCTGAGCAGTGCCGGGAGGTAGGGAGCCAGGAAATCAGGCTGGAGGTGTCATCACACCTAAGTGTGACTCCCTGTTTGCATCCGTTCGTCGGTTTCCATAAGAAAAAGCTGGAAAATGAAATAAGGTATTTTGGGGCTGGGCGTCCAGCTCTTCAGTACCCTTCAGGAAGTCCCGGGTTTGGTCTCTAGCATGTAGGGGTGGAGGAGGTGGGGTATTTATTTATTTTTTTAAAAGCTGTGAGTTTTCAACAATACCTCCTTTTTGCCAGTTAATGAAATAAATCTGTATTATTTGCCACAGTGAGACAAAGCAAGAACAGTTTTACTCTGGGTCTGGGTCTGGTTTTTCTTCCTCTCTCTCATCTCCAACTCCAGGTCTTAGACCAGTGGTTGGTATTTCCCTTCCCTGCTTTAACCAGTTCCTCTACAAGTTCATTATCTCCTCTGAGCACCCGTGGCTAAGGACACTCTCCCTCTGTTTACCTAGGCTTTGCTTTGCTCCCAAGCTCCTGACTTTGGGGAATGGCAGGTTATCTTACTTGCAAGTGTTCCCCCTGGGGCATCCTGTATCAAATAATCCTTTTGGGGGTGGGGGTGGAGCTCCTAGCTTTTTCCATGCATCTCTGGCATTTTGAAAAGAAGCAGCTACACAGATTCGCCAGAAAAGATGCTGAGTGATGGTAAGCAGGAAAAAAAAAAAAAGTAAATATCAGATGTAAAAGCTGATTCCAAGCCAGACCACAGGGTGAAGGGAAAGTAGCTGTGAATCAAAAGATGCACCAGTAAGCAGCCAGCAGCCAGCACAGCAGATACTCTGCGCAGATAGAGCCTTGATCGCTGGCTGGGGCAGGGCACTTGACAACCCTGTCCTAACTGCCTTTCCCTTCAGGCCTGCCCATGCCAGGCAGGGGATATGAGATTCTTCCTGATCCAGTTTGCCCAACCGCTTCTAACTTGAAACCCCCACCCCCACTCCGCCCTTGTCCCTGGTCGCCTGCTTGGACTCTACCGATGTTTGGTTTCTTGCTAAGCCTCCAGAGCCTTAATGGGCATGGCGCCTTCCCCATGGCCTCCCTGCCTGCCACAGGTCCTTTGAACTCATTCACAGCCTCAGGTAGGGCATAGCCATAGCATCTAGGAGGCTCCTCACAAAAGCATGGTAGATTAATGGCCCCAGATGAAGTTAGCTAATTAAAGCCAGTTGCCACACCTGCAATCCTAGCACTGGGGAAGCTGAGGCAGGAAGGTGGTGTGGCAGAGGCCAGGGGTAGGATTTAGGACAGGAAAATGCATTTCTGTCATGTGCTTACTTAAATCACTGTTGTTCCAAGCTTTCGTTTCATTTTATTTTATTATATGTGTATGGGTGTTTTTGCCTCCCTGCGTGTTTGTGCACTGTGTCTATCAGTCTCCCTAGAGACCAGAAGAAGGTGCTGGGTTCCCCCAGAATTGGAGCCATAAGTGTTTGTGAGCCAACATGTCGTTGCCAGAAATCCTACCCAGGTTCTCTGGAAGAGTAGTGTGCTGATTGGTTTTATGTCAACTTGACACAAGCTAGAGTAGAGAGAGAGGAGGGAGCCTCAATGGAGAAAATATCTCCATAAGATCAGGCTGTAAGGCATTTTCTTAGTGATTGATGGAGGAGGACCCAGCCCATGGTGAGTGGTGCCATCATCCCTGGGCTGGTGGTCCTGAGTTGTATAGCAAGCTGACCAAGCCATGAGGAGCAAGCCAGTAAGCAGCATCATCCATGGCCTCTGCATCAGCTCCTGTCTCCAGCTTCCTGCCCTGCTTAAGTTCCTGTCCTGACTCCTTCAGTGATGGACCATGATGTTGAAGCATGAGCCAAATAAACCCTTTCCTCCCCAACCTGCTTTTGGTCATGGAGTTTCATCGCAGCAATAGGAACCCTAACTAGGACATTGCAGCCAGCGCTCGCAGCCACTGAGCCCCTATAGTAAGCTTTCTACTGCTTCTGCATTTACCTTCATTTTGCCCCTATTTACTTGTGTGACCCTTCTCCACTCACCTCCCATCCCATCCCATCAGGAGAGAGTAGATCTGAAGTGTGTCTCTCTGCATAGAAAGCCCAGCCCCACCTGTCTTCACTGCATCCCTCTCCTGGGTAAATTCCCTAACTTCTGGACCTTATTCTTTCCATTGGTAAAATGGGCACAGTCGCAGTAAACCCCTTCACAGAGCTGCGAAGACCAAGAGTCACTGTATAATGCGTCCAGTGTTGTGTGTCTGGCCCTCACAAAGGCTATGGAACTTCAAGCCATTGATGCTGTTTGAAAATACTCAGAGAATCCTCTTTCTAAGCGTGTGTCTCTGTGTGTTTAATTTTTCCATGGTTTTTGAGGCAGTTGGATAGCCCAAACTGGCCTCGAGCTCACGAATCCCACCTCAGCCTCAGAAATGCTGGGATCACAGACATGGCACACCACACCTGGCTGGATTTTAAGTATTTTAAGTATTTAAGTATTTTTTCTCCCCCAGTTGGTTTGTGAACTCTTGAGGCTTGCTGCAAGTCAACCCTAAAACTTCTTTTGCCCTTTGAAGTCACAAGATTACCATAAACTTCCTAACCCGCAGCGTGTAGATCACTCTTGCTAAGGACAAATGGCTCACCTTTTGAGAAATAATCAAACATCTCTATTCTGCTGACATGGAGAGCCGTCATCAAGGTTTAAGACTAACTGAAAACTAAAAGATGGAGAATTGCACTTTTTAAAAAAAAATAATTTATGTTTATTCTTATTTTTATGTACGTTGGTGTTTTGCCTGCAGGTATGTCTGTGTGAGGGTGTCAGATCTTGGAGTTACCGACAGTTGTGAGCTGCCATGTGGGTGCTGGGAATTGAACCACAGGCCTCTGGAAGAGCAGTCAGTACTCTTAACCACTGAGCCATCTCTCCAGCCCCTAGAATTGCACATTTTATCCAAATGAGTTTGATGGGATACACAAACATACATATAGTTTGTATATCATATCACAATAAGGCTGTTTTATGACCTTATATAAGATCATCTATATAAAGGGTCAGGAAACATCTAAGAGCAAATACAATGAGTTATTAACTGGACTAATTACAAGGAGGTGGTTAGGTCTCAAACTCAGGACAAATGGCTAACTGGGGTGCCTATTTAACATATCAAAGTGGGCCCGCCAGTCTCTCTTAGCATCACCTCACCTATGCCAGCTCCTACCCTCAACCTCTCCAGCCCTGAGTTTCTTTTCTTGGGCCAGCTTCTCTTCCCTATATAGCCCAGGCATTTTGGCTTTGGGGTCTCTTGGCCTCTTGGTCTCCTAGCTCACACCTGGTCTCTTAGCTCCTGGTTCCTCTCTCTTCCTCTCTCCCTCTTCCCTCCAAACTCTTCCTCTCATGTTCTGGTTCAGTCTGGACTCTTGCAGGTTCCTCTGGCTGTGCTCCCTCTCAGATCTACAATAAACATTTCCCCTCAACCATATCTGGTAGCAGAGATACCTTAGGGGAGGGTGTGGCCTTCATGAGAACAGCCTTGAATGCTCCTGATGGGGTCACAGCTGTAACCCCAAAACTTAGGAGGCAGAGGCAAGAGGAACTACAGGTTAGAGGTTAGCCCGGGCTACAGAGTGACACTCACCTTAAAAATGGGGGATGGCAAGATGGCTCAAGGGGTAAAGGCACTTTCTGTAGAAGCCTGTGTTCAGTCCCGGGAGCCCATAACAGTGAAAGGAAAGCACCAGCTCTACAGGGTGGTCCTCTACCCTGGCACAGGCACCCTCCTACCCACGGAGGAGCCGGTTTTAAAGGGAAGGGTTGAGGAAGATGACTCAGAGGGTGAAATCATGCGCTGCGCAGACGCAAGGCCCTGAGTTCAACTTCCCAGGACTTACATCAAGCTACCACAGTTGTAACCACAGCCTAAGGTGACATGGCAGTCAGAGACGAGAATCCCCAGAGTCTGGCATATGCAGCAGGTAAATGACAGAGACCCTGTGTCAGGGTGGAAAGCTGGGACCTGAGGTTGTCTTCTGGTCATAGCCTGTGCACACCCCCACCCCATACACATCCCCACGTAAAAGAAGAGGAAAGCAAGCTGTTTCGTTCTGCATGTCTCTCTCTCTGAAGGGGCCCACGCGCGGCTTACACTGTATTTCCATCCATTTCATTTACTGCTGGGATCCCACACCTTAGACCAGTGCCTGCCTGCAGCAGACCTGAGGAACATTTATAGAAGTCACTTGAACTTTTGTGAGCATGACAAACAAATGAAGGGAGCAATAACTTGATTGGGTTGGCCAAGGCTGACTCAGACCTTCCTTTCAGTTTTAAAATCCATTTCGAGGCCAGCATACAGATAGCGTACGGAAACGATACTTTCCAGCAATTTGACAACTATTCTTGGAATACTCTGAATGGATCCTGGCTTTCAAGATGCAAGTTCGGAATCTGATTTTTGGCTGCAGAATTTGGCTGCAGAATCTGGCTATAAAAGGAGTTCCCACCGTCTTTCTTCTAATCAGTCTGTTCTAAAGCGTGGACAGTAGCTCCTTTTTCTTCTCTCTGGAGACGAGGTATTGGAACTGAAGTGCCACGTTCAGTAACAGCTTGGCTTATCTTTATATATTTATATTTATTACCCTCCTTTAAGTTACCTGACTGAAATTCTTCCCAGACAGGTCAATCTATTCGCGGTTCGCGACCCTAGTTAAAAACCTAGGTTTGGCTGGGTGGTGGTGTCGCATGCCTTTAATCCCAGCACTAGGGAGGCAGAGGCAGGCGGATCTCTGTGAGTTCGAGGCCAGCCTGATCTACAGAGTGAGTTCCAGGACAGGCTCCAAAGCTACAGAAAAACCCTGTCTCGGGAAAATAAAATCTATGCTTGAACACCCACCACCATTTTCTTTTGCCTGTTACTGTTGTATGCCCATGAAGGCAAATATGTGTAGATCCATATCTGAAATGCTTATTAGTGTTGCCCATATTAGTGGTTGAATCTGAACATGTGATTATTATCTATAATATCTGATATTTTATATACACATATGAGTGGAAATTATTCACTATTATTTATTATCCTTATAAATTTAAAGCATCTTTTCAAGACTTTTATTTAGTGCCATTGTGTCTGTGTGTGATATGTGTGCATGTGCCTTGGCACATAGGTGGAGGTCAATATTTGAAAGTCCTGTCTTACTCCTGCCACCATGGTGTCCAGGGATCCAGCTCCTAGCCTCATGTCTACACAGCAAGCTTTTTCTCCTGCTGAACCATCTTCAGCAGCCCTAAAACATCCCAGTTTTAATCTTGCCTTTCTTCTAAGGCAAGGGTTCATAAAAACCTTCTGGAGGCCATGATGTTGGCAGATGACTCCAGCCCTAGGTTAGAAACATCTAAGCCATGCAAACGTATGGAATACCAAAATGCCTCTGAGTTCAAGTGTCTTTGCATGTATTTCACTTCAAGCATGTCATTTGGCCAAGGCTCTTTAGCTTTTGTATTAATGATGATTTTCACACTTAGCCTATGGTCCTCAAGGTATCCATTCCTTTATTAGAGTATTCATGTAACTTGTGTCTCAATGAAATACGTAAGAGCTTTTAAGATGATTGGCAGGTGAGTTTTAATTTCACCTTAACCAAGTCCGTGTGGCCAGGGACACAGTTGACTCTGTTGTTGTTTCATTTTGTTTATCATTGTGTTTGTCACAGTGAATTCAGCAACACAGCTTTCACAACTATCTAGAGCAGGTCATTGCAAAATTATATTGAGGCAATTGTCACAACTTGACACAAACTTAGGGTCACCCGTGGAAGAAGAAACCCCAGCTGAAGAATTGCTCAGATCAGTCTGGTTCACGGACTTGACTTGTGTGTGCAGCATTTTCCTGATAGCTAATTGATGGAGGAAGGCCCAGCCAGCTGTGGGTGGGGCCATCACCCGGTAGGAGGACCTGGACTGTACAAGAACGCCAGTGAGCATGAGCCCTGGAGCAAGTCAGTACCCATCGCCCCTCCGTAGTCTATGCTTCATTTCCTCCGTGAGCCCTGGGTAAAGCAAAGCCTTTTGCTCTCCGCCTTGCTTTTGGTCATGGTGTAATCAGAACAACAGAAAAACAAAGGGCACTGATGTGACCAACGGATTGCCCTTTCAAGGTTTCCTTTGGTCTTAACCGTGCTAAGAAATCCACGTGTCACTGCTCTAGTTTTTGCAGAGTAGGGACACGGCAATCAATGGAGGGTTGTCTCTCACACTTGGTGTCTCTGGGAGAACGGCATGGTTTGGGAAATGGTTATGGTCTTGGAGAGGTCAGAGTTTGAGGGTGCCTGCAAGACAAGGATACAGAGAAACTCAGTGTGAAGCAAGAAAAGGGGAAACGAGAAGGATGAGTGAAAGCTGAGACGGTTAGCCTGGTAGCCAGGACACTTCCCTGTGCCAAGTGGCCCAAGTCTGGACATCAGAGGTCCAGTAGGCCCATATCAGACCTAGGTACCCTGTCATTCAGGTCCAGTTGTAGTATCACAGTGACTTCAGACCCCACTTCCAGGGGGAAGCATTTGCTGAGTTCTTCCTTGATTTGAGGAATCCTCACATCCTCCTTGTCAACCATCATCCTGTTGCTACACAGAATACCCGAAGCTGTTAGCTTACAAAGAGAAAAGGTTCCCTTGGTCCCAGGGTTTCACAGGTGCATAATCAGCTGCACCTTGCTGCTGGTCTAGTGACAAGGCAGGCCCCGCCTAGCGTCAGGGGAAGCAGGTAGTGGCACCAAGAGAAGAATATGAACAGAAAGTAAGAGAGAGGTGCATAGCAGAATTCCACAGCCCCCTGAGAGGGCACATGTGTGTGTGTGTGCGCGCGCGCGCACACACACACACACACACACACACACAGTGACCTAACGGCCTCCATCTAGGTTCCACCTCCTAATCACATCATCCCAGGGAGCAAGCTTATACCACGAGGACCTGGAGGGGATGCTTAAGAACCAAACCATAGCATCCTCCATAACTAGACGAAGGCAGAATAAGCGAAGACATGGAGAAGAGCAAGCCCAGCCCTCTCCAATGCCCTGGCAGTGCTCATTTCTACAGTTCCGTCCACTCCTCCTGGATTCCAGCAGGAACAAGAGAGGGCATGAGAGACTTGGCCAGTGAGATGGCTCAGCAGATAAAGACACTTGCTGTACAGGCCTGGCAGCCTGAATCCAATACCTGGAGCTTGTGTAAAGGTAGAAGGAGAGAACCGACCCCAAAGTTGTCCTCTGACCTCTGTGTTGACCCATGATACAAGCTGCCCCCCACATCCCATATATACTTACACACAATAGATAGGTAGGTAGGTAGGTAGGTAGGTAGGTAGATAGATAGATAGATAGATAGATAGCTAGATAGATAGATAGATAGATAGATAGACAGATGTTTAAGCAAATATGCAGGGATTGGAAGGTTAGCTCAGTGATTAAGAGCCTATACTGCTACTGCAGAAGACCTTAGTTCAGTTCCCCACACCCACCTTGGGCGACTCACAACCAATCACCTTTGATTCCAGTCCCAGGAGATCCACCGCCCTCTTCTGGACTCTAAGAAAACCCACACTGACACACACATATACACGTAATTCAAAATAAATCCCTTTTTTAAAGCATGTAAGGACAACTTTCAAAGACTATCAGATTTGCCCAACAAAATCCCAAATTGGCCTTAGAAGAATATATGTTGACATTTTTTTCATTTTAATGACAATAAAGACCCTGACATGTGGTACCCACCCATAATGCAAGCACTCTGAAGGCTGAGGCAGGAGGACAGATAGCAAGGTTGAGATTACCTGGTGCTCCCTAGCAAGACCCTATCTTCAAAGGGGGTGCTGAGCAGATGGCTCAGCTGAAGCCCCTCTTGTGGTTCACTCCACTGTATCTGGGCCACAGGGTGCATACATGCACTCTGGGTGTGTGGTCTCTGGCCACAGGGTGCATACATGCATTCTCTGAGTGTGTGGTCTCTGGCCACAGGGTGCATACATGCATTCTCTGGGTGTGTGGTTTCTGGCCACATACATGCACTCTCTGGTTGTGTGGTCTCTGGCCACAGGGTGCATACATGCATTCTCTGGATGTGTAGTCTCTGGCCATTACCAAGACAGCCTCTAAAGCTACAGAGAAACCCTGTCTCGAAACAAAACAAAACAAAACAGAAAATAATTAGAGCCTTCAGGGGACAACAGATAGGAGAGCCTGCGGGGAGATGGGGAGACATGGTGTGGCATGGTATTCCTGGCCCTCCTGTCAGGAACGAGAGTCCCTGAATCTGCAGGTACGTTACAGGAGAAAATGTGCTGTTTAGCTTCAGCACTTCTTGGTCCACTCCTTCAGGTGTCCAATGGCGTCATAAGAATTTACTTTAAAGAGTACACTAAATATCAGAGTTGACTTCCAGGTTCGTGTGTGTCTGCTTTGAGGCTTGGAAGGCCTGTCACGCGGTTGTAGGGCAACTGAACAAAGAGGCAACAGTCCCGAGCGCCTTGCAATCAGAGGCTGACAGTGTTTTTGGCGTCCTTTTACGACGATGCCTACCAATGGCACCAAGCTACTTGAGGGACACCAGCTGGGAAGGTGTGGCTGTACGGACTAGGCTGTCTGTCACACGCTTGAGGGGAGTGTCTGTATTTGTTCCAGAGACCAGAACGCAGACCAGTGAGAGAAAAAGACCAGCAGCTGTCGTTTTCATAAGGAGCCTCCCGTTCAAAGTGCCATGGGGAGAAGGACCAGAGCGCAACACTACATTCAAAAGTTGCTCCTACGTTAGCTTAAAACACAGAGGTCTTTGAACCCTGGGCAGGGTGGAGGCAGAGCAGACTGTTGTTTTGGAAAAAGGATGCTGGTGGTAAACTAGAAGGTGCCTGAGAGAAAACCAAGCCAGCCAGTTAATACAGTCCACAGAAATGATCCAGGTGTGGGTGGGAATGGAGGTCAGTGTGAGAGCACTTGCCTAGCATGCGTGTAGTCCTGGGTTTTAATCCTCACAACCATGGGGGAAAAACAAGTCCAGGTAAGAGAAAATGGGGCCCCGAACAAGGGTCTAGGGGTGTGGGGCAGCTATAGAGCGCTTGCCTCAGTGCACGTGTCCCTGTATTAGAGCCCTGCTACCACGTTGAACTGCACGTAATGGCATACGTCTGTAAACCGGCACAAGGCAGGATCAGGAGTTCAAGGACGTCCTTGGCTACCTAGCAAGTTGAAGATAGGGACTAGTGATAATATGAACAAAGGGGTCCAGACCGTGATGGGGAAACCCACAGAATCAGCTGATTTGAACTAGTGGAAGATCACTGACTCCGGACTGACAACTGGGTAACCTGCATAGGACCGAACTAGGCCCCCTGAATTCAGGCGACAATGGTGTGGCTTGGGCAGTATGTGGGGCCACTGGTAGTGGGACCAGGATCTAACTCTAATGACTTTGTGGAGCCCATTCTCTATGGAAAGATACCTTACTCAGCCTAGGCACAGGGGTTGGGGGGAGGCATTGGTCCTGCCTCAATGAGGTGAGACTTAGTTGACTTCTCAGAGGAAGCTTTGACTTCTCTGAGGAACAGATGGGTGGTTAGGTGGGGGGAAGGGGAAAGAGTGGGAGGAGAGGAGGGAGGGGGAACTGGGATTGGTATGTAAAGACTAAATAAATAAATAGATAAATAAATAAAATTATGTATATGTATACATACATATATGTGTGTGCATATATACATACATGACAAGGTTTCTCTGTGTAGCCCTGTCTGTCCTGGAACTCACTCTGTAGACCAGGCTGTCCTCAAACCCAGAGATCCGCCTGCCTCGGCCTCCACTGTGCTGGGATTAAAGGCGTGCGCCACCACGACCCAGTCCAGAGAGAGGTGTCTACCTTCCCTCAAGCCTACTCATCATCATCAAGTTTGGACATCACTTCTTTCTAGAAGGATGAGTGTGTGTGTGTGTGTGTGTGTGTGTGTGTGTGTGTGTGTGTGAGAGAGAGAGAGAGAGAGAGAGAGAGAGAGAGAGATGTATGTGTGATGGGTGTGTATCTGTGTTATACTTACATATTCATGTGGGTTGTACCTGTGTGTATATGCTTAGGGGTTAGTTAACCAGTGTCTTTTTCCATCGCGCTACCTGTTTCCTGGGACAGGGTCTCTCACTCCATTTGAAGCTCAGTGACTCAGGCTGTGATCCTGAGCTCAGCCTCCCGTCCCCACTTCCCAGTGCTGGATGGCAAACACGTGCCACATGGGCAACCCTTCCCATGGGGGCTGGAGATTGAACTCCCCATGGGCACCCCTCTTTTGGGGGCTAATTAGTGGGACATTGTATGGGGACCCCCCAAAATAAGAAAGAGGCAAATGACCTTTCTTTCCATTCCACATCCCCCCTTTTCTTTCAAAAAGCTGTTATACTGGTTTTGTTGATATCAAATAGGTTCTGTGGCATTTGGTACTCACCAGAAGGGAAATAGAAGCAATTATTTAAAAATGAAGAGAAAGTTTTTCTTGTTCAGAAAATGAGACAAACTCTTAAGAATGGGAAAACGCTCGCTACCGTGGCGAGGGGGAGGTATTTTGCCAAATTTAGAACCCACTTGAAAATCACGGGTTCTAAGTTTAGAGATGATCTGAAAAACTTGAGCTCACGTTGCATTTGGCATTGGCTTAAAAAAAAAATCTAAGCTACTAATTAAAGGGAAAAAAATTATACTCTCTGGAGTTCTAGAAGCCGTGAATTATTTTCAAACAAATTCGTTATTGGCTCAATGGAGGGGCCTCACTTAGAAAAGAAACATTTTTTTCCCTAATCAAATTTGCCTACAAAACAATAATTTAAAATCAAACAAAGAATGTTTTTGCCAAAGTCTTGTTTCATAACCTTCTTTGGACCCAACCATATAGACTGCTTGTTTGCGTGAATGAATAAACCAGATGGTTTAGACACCAAATGGTGTCCAAAATGGACACTACTCATTATATCTACTGATAAAATTAAAATAATGTCAAAGCAATAAAATATGAAACACTTAAAAATGTCTATTAGCATTTTTCTTTTACTTTCTAATTTGGATATTATTTACTCCAGCATCAAAAAAATGGACCAGAATTGCTATGGTGATAACAATAACAACAACAAAAATTAGGACCAAGTGATCCAAAATAGTAATCCAACTCCACCAATGAGCTGGGGGTGCTGGTACACACCTGCAGGCCCGCACTTGGGAGGTAGAGGCAGTGGATCTGTGAGTTTGAGGCCAGTCTGGTAAGCCGGAGCTACATGGTGAGATTCCCTCTCTAAAAAAGGAAGAAAGGGAATGAGGGAGGGATGGGTAGGAGCGATGGAAGAAGGAGGAAGGAAGGAAGGAGATGGAGCGATGCCTTAGAGATTAAGAGTACTGACTGTTCTTTCAGAGAGACAACCCAGGCTCGATTCCTGCATGATGTTTCCAACTGCCTATAATTCCAGCTTCAGGGACTCCAATGCCCTCTTCTGGTCTCTGGGGTCACCAGGCATGCAGTAGTGGGTACACAGATACGCATGCAGCTAAAGCACCCACAGACATTAAAAAAGAACCCACTAATTAATAACAGTTTTTGAAATGCACCCACTTTTCTAATGACGGAAACCTCCGTGGCCCCTGCTCCCCCCCCTCGGGTGCACAGCTACACACATATGCACATGAACGGAAGTTAAGAGCTCAAAAGGAGGGCCTGAAGGAACCACAAGAAAGGTTGACCATGAACCTGCTTTGCAAATACTGTCTTCGCCAAGTGTCCACCAATAAGTGATCATGGAAAAACAGTCTTCCCTCCCTTTTGACTGCTTTGTCAAGCATTAGAGTGCAGGCTTAGCATCTGCCCGATGCAGCATTATTCCTTAAGAGAGATCTTTAGCACAGCAGATAAAACCTCTCCAGCTAAAGACAGTGTGTAGATACACACCTACAATCCCAGAACTAGGGGGAGGCCTGAGGACAGGGAGATTTGGGACCTGGTTAAAACACTCCCTTGAAGAGCAGAGTGACCAGGTTTTCCCTTTGTCAGAAAACAATGGTATCCCCTCCCTCAGCAGAGGCACCAGAGAAACTTCCTTGTCTTCTAGTAACTGTGTTTGTCTGCTTGCTTAGAGACAGGGCTAGCCTGAAACTCTCTATGTAGGCCAGGCTGGCCTCAAACTCACAGAGATCTGCCTGCCTCTGTCTCCAGAATTCTGGGATTAAAAGTGTGTGCCACCACCGCCCAGGATAACTGTGTTCTTTAAAGCATGAGGTGCTTTCCCCTCCTCCCCTCTCCATTCCAAGAACATCAAAGCTGGTTTGCCCTCGCTACTGCATTCCCTGGAGCTCTTGTCAAATAAGCATCCTGTCTGGTGCTACCCTCCTCTCTGTGAGGAAGGAATGGCCCAAACCCCTTTATGCTGTTCCAGGCAGCAGGAGACCTCCTGTAAGTACAAGCTGCCTGACCTTTCCCATCCTGCGGGTTAGGGGAACCTCTGTTGGTTTCTAGCTGGCCTCAAAAGTATGCTTGAAGTAGATCCCACTCCCAGCTTTCCTGGGCGCCGAGCAGCCTGAGGAACCTGTGCAGGGTGGTGACAATGGGAGGATGGCCTGGGATTTCCCAGGCCCACACCACTTCCACAGGCAGCTGCTCTCCTCGCCCAAGTGCTGGAGAATTCCGTGGCCCTCAGCATTCCTCGAGTGACTGGATAGTCAGCACGGAAGGAATGCTGCCAATGAGGCTGGCCGTGAGTCACTTGAGTTCCAAGGGACTAGACTCTCCGAGGAAGAAACCCAAGTGATCACTTGGGTGAGCAGGTCTTCGGGGCAGCGCCTTGCCTCTCACAGGCTATTCAGTGCCTGAACATGGCTGCTTTCAAATGCCGGCCTCAAGCTTTCTGAGTTACACCACACAATGTCACTGGCTTACCTTGCTATTACACTATTTAGGGCCTGGAGAAATTCAAAGCTTCAACTGCTACGTCAGAGAACCCAAGTTCAGATCCCAACACACACACACACACACATCAGGTACCTACCAACTGCCCCAAACTCCAGCTCCAGGGCATCTGTGTAGAACTTTTGCTGTCTCCAGACAGAATGCCAGACTTGATTCCAGCCATGCTGTGCTCTGAAGTTCCTAGTGTTCTTGAACTGCTTGCTGTTCATTGCCTGGTGATGCCCCTGCCAACTAGTGGCTCCCCAACATATCCCAGGATACCTCTTACGCTCCGTAAGTAGGAGTTCAAATTCCTTCCTCTTAGAGGTGTGTTGAAATGTTCTTCTCCCAAGCTATCCACTCTTTCCTACAGGAGTTGGTCTCTCATTTGTCTCACACTAAACTCCCTTGAGGCGGGGGGCTGGGATGGGGGGACCTGGGCCACGGCTCCACAGCACTAAGCAACATGTCAGCCCCAATACTGACAACAGTTGGAAGAGATCTTTTGGCTAATAACCACTCTGTCTCCTGGAAGAAGAACCATCTACAGAATTGAGGACCGAACTCTGTATTTCCATCTTCCTGTTTGTTTTTAATGTGTTAAAAAAAAGTGCCCATAAGCATATACAATTTTAACATGTTAAAACAAACAGGACTGGGGCTATAGCTCAGAGGTAGGGTGCTCACTTGCTGGACATGCTACACCCCCCTGGGTTTGACCTCAGCACAGCACATAAACAGTGGCCACACTCTTAGATACATCCTAGTCCCTGGGAAAGAGTGACAGCTGGGGGAAAGGGGGTAACAAACATGGAGAAGGCTATGTAAAGAGACCAGAACTCAGGGTCCCACTCTGCCGTGAGCTTGGCTCCGCTGTTTTCTTTCCCTACTCATTTGTTTCTAACATGTGATAATTGTACATGTTTCTGGGGTATGGTGTGATATCTCAGCACAGGCACACAGCACGTGCCAATGGAGGAGGGGGGCATGCTGTAGTCGGGAGCAAGGTCAGGGTTAGACTCACACCCCTTCATTACATTCTCTGTTTATCATATTTTAACATTCCCTTGTGTATCAAGCGGCTCTTGTAGGCCAGACGGTAGGCTGGATGCGGCGTGTCAAGCAGACACAAACTGAAGGCCACGATCACGGGGGCAGTGGATTCAGAGTGCTGGGATACAGAAGACAAGACTGTCCCCTAGAGCCTGCCCCCAAGAAGGGGTGTCAGGAGGAGGTGTGGGAGAAGGATTATTGTCAGGGACCGAGGGAGGAAAGGAATGGGCTGATAAGACATTGTGCCCCCAAACCCGCCTCACCCCACCTGGCTTCCCAGTGGCTGCTGGGAGGTGAGCAGCAGGCCTGTGCATGCAGGGCCTGGGACCTGTGCTAAGGAGTTTGAGCTCTTAATGAGAGTTGCGGGGAGCCATGTTGAGATCCTTGAAGAAGGAGAAGATGCTTGAACGTAACCGTCCCCTGGATATGGAAAGTCACTTGGAGTCTTCTAAAACAGAGGCCCAGGAATACGAATGAGGTGGTTAGCAGTCAATGGAGCAGATGAAACAGGAGATAGTGATCCTAGAATGGACGAGGTAACAAACATTACAAGGGTAGAAGCCGCAGACTCAATCTGCTGGCTGAAAGGAGGTGGGAAGGGGAGGAATCCGTGACAACTCCATTCCTGGGTCAGGTGAGAGAGTCAGGCTGGAAGGGTCAAATGAGAGGTGGGCAAAGCCAGATGCCCTTGTGGGGCTTTGGATGAGACTGGCCTCCATCGGCTCATATATTTAAATGCTTAGTTTGAGGCTGGTGGACTTAGTTTAGGAAGTATTAGGAGGTGTGGCCTTGTAAGAGGAGGTGTGTCTCTGAGGGTGGGCTTTGAGGTTTCAGAAGTCCGTGCCAGGCCCAATCTCGCTCTCTTTGCCCCCATCTTGTGGCTCAGATATAAGTACTCAGCCCCCGCTCCAGCACCATGCACGCTGCCATAGTCCCCATCGTGATGATCGTGAACTTACTTTCCGAAACTGTCAGCAAGCCCCCGGCTAAATGTGTTCTATAAGCTGCCTTGATCATGGTGTCTCCTGGAAGCAATAGAACAGTAACTCAGGCAGGCCCTCATGCCCTCAGGGCAACATGTTCAGGTCCTGCGGGCTCCACACAGAGTGTGAGGAAGGTGTTGTGGGGTGCTGCTGCTCAGCTGACTTGTCAATCTACTCTGGCTGCTATGGCAACTTCGCCAGAGTAGTTGGTAGAGGACACCATGCCCCATCATCTCCCATGGTGACCCTTGAAGGGAGCCACTGCAAGTCTGTGCCGTTGCTCCCATTTGTCTTCCTGTGAGCTTGTGTAAGCTTGTCTTCATTTTGGTTTTTGTTGTTTTTAGTACTGAAGCCAAGAACAGGAGTTCCACCACTGAGTTGTAACTCTAGTTCTCTCTCTCTCTTTTTTTCTTTTTATTTTGGAACGGGGCCAGAGAGATGATTCCATAGTTAAAAGCACTGGCTGTTCTTGCAGAGGACCCAGGTTGGGTTCCCAGCACCTACACGGTGGCTCACGATCACCTGTAACTCCAGATCCAAAGAATCTGATGCTGTCTTCTGGCTTCTGAAGGTACAAGGCATGTGTGTGGCATGATGCACAGACATACATGCAGTCAAAAGATCCATACGCATAAAACAAATTTTTAAAAATTTAAAAAATGCTTTTGAGACAGGATCTTACTAAATTGCCTAGGCTGACCTTGCACTCATTTTGTACCACAGGCTAGCCTGACATTTATTATTCTTCTGCCTCAGTTCCAGAAAAGGTAGGCTTCCCAGAAAAAAAAATCGGCAAGGTGGCCTTGCACCAGGAAGCCTAGCAAAGAGAAAGGGGGATTTTTGCCTGGGAGAATATCGTCCTGTGTCTGTCATCAGCGTTCTCACCTGCAGATGTCATCTCCTGTGACTATCAGTTATGACTTGGGTGGCACATTCAAGACCGAAACAAAACAAAATCTCTCTTTGTTTTTGTTTGTTTGTTTGTTTGTTTTTTGAGACAGGGTTTCTCTGTGTAACAGCCCTAGCTGTCCTGGAACTAGCTCTTGTAGACCAGGCTGGCCTCGAACTCACAGAGATCCGCCTGCCTCTGCCTCCTGAGTGCTGGGATTAAAGGCGTGCGCCACCACTGCCCGGCTCAAAATCTCTCTTTCAAGTTCAGGTATAATCATTGAAAAAGAAAGCATATGTTCTTTGATCCTTCTAATTGTGATGTTTAAAAATATTGTGATGAAGATAACTTGTGGCCATATAATACTTATAGGTCAGAACGTTTTTCTTTTTAGGTTTTCTTTTTAGTTTTTATTTTATGTATATGATTGCACATATGTCTGTGCACTGCATAGATGCAGCGCCTACAAAAGTCAGAAGAGGGCAGCAGATCCCTGGAGTTACTGGAATTACAGATGGTTGAGAGTGCTATGTGGGTGTTGGGAACCGAAGCCTGATCCTCTGGAAGAGCAGCCAATCCTCTTAGACACTGAGCCATCTCTCCAGTCCCTAGAACTTACTATCTACCTGTCAAAGTTTTTACATTTCTTTTCTTCCTTCTTACTTCCCTCCTTTTTAAAGACAGAGTGTTGCTGTGTAGCCCAGTTTGCCCCAGAATTATGGGGGGTGACCCTGCCTCAGTGCTGAGATCACAGTTATACCATCACGGCCAACATCTGTTTCTTAGTAAAGTTGAAAGAAAAAGATATAAGAGGTTGATATGACCCATCATTTTAAAAGACAGGCAAGGGTCCGTAGAGAAAACCTCACCCAAATCTGTTCTGCTTGGGTTAGGACTATTGATTTTCTTGGTTGCTATTTTCCCCCTGGAGTGTTGAAAGAAATGCCTTTTGATGCTGAACTTGAGAGGGAAAAAAAATTGTTCCCCAAAGCCATTGGTGCCTATAATTCCCAAGAACTAGATGCTTTGGGCACCAAGTATACAAAGCAGGACCTGGGCCTGGGGGCTGGGGTGTGGAGGTGGAGTCGAGGCAGAAGGAAAAAGAACTGTAGCCTGGACACACAACTATTTTAACCTCCAAAAGCATCTTTGTTGCTACACGTATGACACCATTTAACGAGCTATTGCGGGGCATGCTGTAACCCCAGAATTTGGAAATTCTAAACCAGCCTAGGCTGTACAATGAGGCCTCATCTCACAACACCAAGAGCTGAGAGACTAGAGAGATGGTTCAGCCGTTAAGAGCACATGCAGAGGGCCCAGGTTCAATTCCCAGCACCGCATGGTGGCTCATAGCCACCTGTAACCTCAGTTCCAGGGCTCCAGTGCCTTTCTTTGGGTTCATGTCAGCAAATGCTCATACACATAATAATAAATAAATCTATTTTTTAAAAGAAATTTTAAGGGCTGGATAGTTAGCAGTTAGGAGCACTTTCTCTTGCAGAGGACCTGGTTCCATTGTGGCTCACAACCACATGTAACTCCAATCCCAGTAGATCTGATGCCCTCTTCTGACCTGATGGGCACCAGGCATGCACACAGCATGCATATTTCCATGCAGGTGAAATGCTCATGCACATAGAAATACATCTAAATTTTTTTATTAATTCTTTTTTTTTTTAAATTAAAACACAACCTGCAGAATTCAGTAGTAGCATTTACTCAGTGCGTGCAAGGCCTTGGGTTCACTCCCCAGCTCTCAAAAAAAAAAAAAAGCCCAATGTTGCTGGACTGTAAAGATTTCTAATGAGACACACGAAATGACCCATAAATGCATTTACGAGAGGCAACATTGCACACAACAAAAAGCCAAATAGAAAAGCAGTTGAAGCAACAGTTTGTAAAGACATTCTCCAGATCATCAGGATAGGAACCAACCTAAATAAAATCCAGCCCTGTGCGATTGCTGACAACTACTGATTTTGATCCGCAACAGCGATAGTAAGAGGGTATGTTTCGCTTCATGCCCCTATGGCCAGTGTGGGAGAGCACAGCTAGTCCATAGAGGGCAAGGAATTCTAGACATAGCTGTGTCTTTACTTGCCTGTTGGTTTTCATTTTTTGGGTTTTATTTATGTTAACGCGGTGTCTTTCGTCTTTTCCTATGTGTATGTGTGTGCCAGGTTGTCCGAACGTGTACCACATGTGTTCAGGTGCCTGAGGAGGCCGGAGCAGGGCATCAGAGACACTGGAGCTGGGGTTACAGGGAGTGGTGAGCCACCATGTGGATGCTGTGATGGAACTCAGGTCCTTTAAAGATCACTGGGTGATCTTAAACTGTGATCCATCCCTCTAGCTCCTAGATATACATTTTTAAATTGAATATTGAACAGCCGGCAGTAGTGGCCCATGCCCTTTAATCCCAGCACTCAGGAGGCAGAGGCAGGCAGATCTCTGTGAGTTTGAGGCCAGCCTGGTCTACAGAGTGAGTTCTAGACCAGCCAGGGCTACATAGAGAAACCCTGTCTTGAAAAAAAAAATGGAATATCAAACAATGCAATAGGTCTGTCACAGAAACATTAAAAATTCCCTTTATATTCATTTGCAGCAACAGAAGAGCAAAGAGCGTCACACTTAGTGGCAGAGGTAGGGCCTTTAGTCTCAGCACATAGAAGACAAAAGCAGGCAGATCTCTGTGAACTCAAGGCCAGCCTGGTCTACATGCTAAATTCTAGGGCTTCACGATGAGCTCCTATCTCAAAAAAAAAAAAAAGGAAAAAAGAAAGAATATGAGAGAGAGAAATGAACAAGAGAGAACAAACCGTGAGATATTAATATAGGTTATAGCGTGTGCAATGGTAAGTTGTTACTACAGCCCTTAAGGGCCCTTGGACAAGAGCAAGTGAAAAGGACCGGAAATTCCAAACTGAAAGAAAGCTCACTGAGTTGACAATTATAAAGGTCAGGGAGGGTCAAAGGGCAGATTGAATTTAGGCAGCCACGACAGGGAAAGGCCATTATAATCCAAAGAAACATCTTGAGCCAGGCAGTGGTGGTGCATGCCTTTAATCGGGAGGAGGAGGCAGGTGGATCTCTGTGAGTTTGAGGCTAGCCTGGTCTACAAGAGCTAGATCCAGGACAGGCTCCAAAGCCACAGAGAAACCGTCTCTCGGAAAAAAAAAAAAAAAAAAAAAGAAAGAGAAAGAAAGAAAGAAAACAAAGAAACAGCTTGTCCAGGACTCGAAGGTGGGAAAGTGGGAAGTCCAAGGTCCAAACTGGTGAAGGTTGATGGGAGGGGGAGGAAATCCACTGTATCAGAGAGAGCTCTGAGGACCTGCGGAGGCCTTGGTAGTTAATCTGGAAGCAAATGTTGTGTTTTTAATGTTTTTAATGTTATTTTATTTTTATTTTATATGCATTGGCATTTTGCCGTGGGGGTCAGGCCCCTAGAACTAGAGTTACAGACAGTTGTGAGCTGCCATGTGGGTGCTGGAATTGAACCCAGGTCCTCTGGAAGAGCAATCAATGCTCTTAACCACTGAGCCATCTCTCCAACCCAGATTGAGAAGTTTTAAAGCAGTAGAGTTATGGACATGGGAAAAATTGTATCCATTTTTAAATTATTTATTTTTTGTTTCCTCTTTTATTTGTTTATTTATTTGTTTTTTTAGGTGAGGTCTCACTTTATATTCTGGAACTCATTGTATGTAGCCCAGGCTGACCTCTAACTCTGAAAATCCTCCTGCCTCAACCTCTTGAGTGCTGGAATTACAGGATTGCTGGGGAATGAAGCCAATACTTCCTACATGTTGCCTTGGTAACAGGATCTGGAAGCATCAGGACCAGGATTGTAACCCGGGAGGGTCTGGTTCCCAGGGCTCTCTCTGCTTTTGACCACCACAGAGCACCCCATAAGTGAGGGGTAGTCACAGACACTCAGCTAATATTGACAGCTTGCCTGCCCTAGGGAGTTTTACTTTAAACACTAATAAAACAGTCAGTTACCTTCGCCCCCCCCCCCCCCCGCAGTTGAGAACCAAACCCAGGGCCTTGTGTTTGCTAGGCAAGTGCTCTCTCTACCACTGAGCTAAATCCCTAACCCCAAAATTGTCAAGCTTTACAAACAAACAAACAAACCAGGGGGCTGGAGAGACAACTCAGTGGTTTAGAGCCCTGGCTGCTCTTCCAGAGGACCTGGATTCAATTCCCAGCACCTACATGGCAGCTCACAACTGTCTGTAACTCTAGATTCAGGGGATCTGACACCTTTACACCAATGCACATAAAATAAAATTAATTAATTAAATTAAATTAAAAAGGGTCAAAGGGCTAGGAGTATGGTTAAGTGGTAGAGAACTTGCTTGAGGCCCTGGGTTCAAGCATTAGCACAGAAAAAAACAAAAACAAACCAAAGCCGGCTGGGATTAAAGGCATGTGCCACCACTGCCCAGCTGAGCCTATCTTTCTTTAAAGACTTTGGCCCAAACTTGCTGTTAAATAGAGGACACCCTTGAACTCCTGGTGCTCCTTGTCCTCACCCTTAAGTCCCAGGATTATAGGTTAGACACCATTACCTCTGGCAAGGGGCTTTTATTGCTGATATGAACTGATCGTAGAAAACTTGGGAATTCTAAAGAGAAAATAAAGGTTGTCTCTTGCCAAAAATAAATACTATCAACACTTCGTAGTATATTGGTTCGTTCAACCTTTTTCGGGGGTTCACACAACACACACACTTTTCTTCAAATTAGAATTCCTTTTAACGTCAACATAAAGCCAGCCACACTGAACCTTACAGAAGAGAGAGTGGGAAGTACACTTGAACGCATTGGCACAGGGAACCACTTCCTAAATAGAACCCCAGCAGCACAGACACTGAGAGAAACAATTAATAAATGGGACCTCCTGAAACTGAAAAGCTTCTGTAAAGCAAAGGACACGGTCAACAAGACAAAATGACGGCCTACAGAATGGGAAAAGATCTTCACTAACCCCACATCAGACAGAGGTCTGATCTCCAAAATATACAAAGAACTCAAGAAATTGGACACCAAAAGAACAAATAAACCAATAAAAAAATGGAGTACAGACCTAAACAGAGAACTCTCAACAGAGGAATCTAAAATGGCTGAAAGACACTTAAGGAAATGTCCTTAGTCATCAGAGAAATGCAAATCAAAACAACTCTGAGATTCCATCTTACCTGTAAGAATGGCCAAGATCAAAAACACTGATGACAACTTATGCTGGAGAGGTTGTGAGGAAAAGGGAACGCTTCTGCATTGCTGGTGGGAATGCAAGCTGGTACAACCCCTTTGGATGTCAGTGTGGCAATTTCTCAGAAAATTAGGAAACAACCTTCCTCAAGACCCAGTAATACCACTTTTGGGTATATATCCAAAGGATGCTCAATCGTGCCACAAGGACATGTGCTCAACTATGTTCATAGCAGCTTTGTTTGTCATAGCCAGAAACTGGAAACAACCTAAATGCCCTTCGATCGAAGAATGGATAAGAAAAATGTGGTACATT
>PVIU01011612.1:0-25156 GCA_004026605.1 Ondatra zibethicus
GAAATTTTGAATGGTACTATTTATAATGCAATAATAAAAAATTAAATGTGAAAAAATAATCTGAAATGGTTCAAGGAGTGGAGAAATATCATCAAAATATATTTAAATTTAAAATTATGTATTATTATTTAAAAATAAAAAGAAATACCTGGTTAAAAAAAAAAAGCAAGAGAGCCAGATGGCTCAGCAGGTGAAGGCACCTGCAAAGAAACCTGAGTTCAGTCCCTGAGACCCACACTGTTGAAGGAGAGAATCAATTCTCAAAAGTTGTTATCTGCCCTACACACAACACAGACACAAATACATGAATGAATAAATATATATAATTTTTAATATGCAACAGAAAGCATGTGATGAAATATTGGGTAAAGCCAAATAATTAATTATTGGGAAGTCGTGTGCTGTATATTTATATATGATAGAAAAAATTTCATGGATTGATGGATTGAATTGTGCCCAAGAACTTAAAATAGTATGTCTAGATACTCAAAACATATTCTGTGATATAAGCAAACATGTTCATCACATTATTTCAAGTTAATTATTCAATGAGAAACTTGTTTCTACTGAAGAAATAAACAGCCTCATGCCATTTTCTTAAACCTGGGAAGCTGTTGCATTTCCTTCTATTCTTAATTAAGAAAGCGAAATTCCATTCTGATAATGCTCCTTTACATGGCTGCTATTTGCTTGCTATTATTGGACATTGAAATTCTTCTTTGCTTATCATAAGCTCCTTTGCTTATTTATTCCTTCACAGCTTTTTGATACCATAATGGGAAAGTCTTTACAGGGTGCTGACTCAGCAGGGAAACTTCAAACACTGCTCTAAAATAATACCATGCACTACCGAAATGGGAGGGGGAATTCATCAAAAAGTAGTTTTAAAGTAAGCTTTGGAGGAGATTAAAACAGTCAGAACTTGCAACGGTGGAAATTAATTAGTTCCAGATTTAAGAGAAACTTCTGTAGGGAAGTGTGAAAGAAATTCAAATAGAAACAGAGTGAAAGTGACCTATATTTCCACATTTAAACCAAGTTGTGCTTAGCTATTCTTTCTGCAACATTCACATGATCACCAACTATTAATGCAGAATTGGGCTTTGGTCACATACATAAAATATGGCATTTTCCACAGTCTCACCCCAACAGGGGCTGCGTTTGCCATATGGTATGAATTTCAACTCTGCATTTTAAAACGAGAATTTCCAGAGTTGGGCAGTCAATATTCAAAGGCAAACTGAAGCCACACAATGTAGTCTAAAGAAAAGAAACAAGGGGTATCTTATGTTCATTGTCACATAATGACTACCATATAGCAAAAGGAATGTGATTTATAATGCTCTAGAAGACAAATCTGAAAGAATTGTTGCCTCGAATGAGAAAACATGAAAGTCAAAAGTGTAAGTCAAATAAAATGTTGCTTTCTGGGGTAAATAGCATTACAATTACTGACCACTGTGGTCTAGCTGGAACTAAAAGACCATCCATCAGAGATGCCATGAGTCAACAACGATGACACATGATTGCTATTTTAAATAAGGAAAGTTCATAAAACTATCTACACGATTGCAACACACAGTTACAGCTAATATCATATGAAGTTTGTCTATAGGGATTTCAGAATCTCTTCTCAAGTTCAAATTGAAAATGCACTCTGGCCGGGCAAGGGTGGCACATGCCTTTATTTCCAGCACTTGGGAGACAGAGGCAGTTGGATCTCTGTGAGTTCGAGGCCAGCCTGTTCTACAGAGAGAGAGTTCCAGGACAGGCTCCAAAGCTCCACAGAGAAACCCTGTCTCAAAAAAAATGCACTTTGTATCAAGAAGGATTCTAGGTAGATGGTGAAAAGTATCACTAGAAACCCATAAATTTTGGCAAGCTGGCAGAATCAGAGATAATTATTTCAAATTGTTAGCGTCTGATACAAATATGCACCTTCCAGAAGCAGGCAAATTAAATAATTTTCAGCCATTTCAGATTTTCAGCACAGTAGCAGCTACCCATCCCCAATATATGCTATAAATATGCGCTAAGACAGACTGCACACTGCACATAATTTTTGGAAAACTGGATAGAGGAATGGATGTTGTCCTCCAAATATCAGTGATCAGCTGGCTGCTGCTTCTGATAACATAGATGCAGACAATCCCCCAGTGTTTGACCTCTCATTTTGAAGGAAGTGATTTTCATGAGACTCAAAAGACTAGTATTCTTTTCATTCCCTCATTTTTCTCTTATTCCACTTTTGGGAAACAGAAAATTCAGAACTGCATATACAGTAAAAGATGCGAGTGTCACCAGAGAAAGAAGTAGGCTCACACAAGACTTAAGAATGCCTTGAACTCATATCATAGCCTTATCCTTGGCACAGAGATAGCCTATAATCATTTAAAAACTAGAAGCTACAAACCCTCAAGAAGGAAGAAAATCAGATTTTTCAGTTACTGCATTATTACATCCAACTGCACATTTTCATTAACAATAATTAAAAGGCAAACAAAGAAATAAAAGGGTGTGACAGACTCAGCTTCCTAATGCAACCCATGCTCACCTCTCAGGGATTTCATCACTCACAGTGGGCTATGCCCTTCTATATCAATGAGCAATCAAGAAAATGACTCAAAAGAATGGACCAATCTGATAAAGGCAATTTCTCTATTTAGGTCACCTCTTCCCAGATGTGTCACCTTCCCAACCAAGGATGTTATCTTTGAAGGAATGCTTAAGGAGGGCAAGGGCAAGCAACAGGCAAAACTCAAAGTTTCTACCTTCATTTTCCTTTTATTTGGGTTTCCGCCAGAAAGTGACTCTTAAATTCAGGGTGGACATTCATGCTTCAAATAATCTATTTTTAAAAATGTCTTTTATAAGAATACCCAAGACCTGCATTTTAGTTGATTGCAGATGCAGTCATGTTGACAGCCAAGACTTCCCATCACATCCTGGAAATATAAATTCCAACTGAGGTAGTAATTATTACAATCTCAGATAAACTGAATCTGAGGGAGTTTGTTGCTACTAGACGTACTCTACAAATATTGTCATTATAAAACATCTTAAGGCTATGTATCTTAAAGCTACAATGAAGTTCTCAATTGAGTTAAACACATGGGCCAGAATTACTTTAACATTGGCTTGCACCTTCACCTTTAGCTTTTTAATAAGTTGAGAGACTAAATAGTTCAAAAATTAAACTAAAATTATTATCCTTTTATATGGCAATTACATATTTTTAATATAATTTGAGACTCCAATTTGTGGTTTACTGAAATTAAATTGGTATAAATTAAATGTTGACTGCTATAAATTTAGAATGTTAAATGCAATCCCCAATGGCACAGACAAGCAAAACTCTCTGCAGAATATATGTAAAGGAAAATAGGGAAGAGATTTGAACACTTCAAAAACAATAAACACAAAAGCAGGCAGTATCAAGGTACTCATAGAAAGCAAACATTACTGATAAGATCAGATTTACTTTATAACTGATCCTTTTCTGTTTGATTCTTATGCCTATTTTAGTAAAAATCACATATTTTGCAGGTTTCTTTTTAGGCCATGGTTCATGAGTTTACAGGCAAATTATGTGAATTATTTTGTGCTTATTCCTTTAAATTTGATATTTTTCTGAGACACATTCTCTAGCCCATGCTGACCTCAAACTTGCTATGTAGATAATGACGGCTTTGAAATTTTCTTCGTCCTACTTTCTTCTGTGGAGTGTTGGGATTATAAACATGGGCCATCATACACAGTTTATAGTATACTGCAGACAGGAAGAGACTTTCTTTGCAGTGTAAAGAGCCCTCGTGTGACAGCTCTTCTTGGCTGTCAACTTGGCTACATTTTTAATGAACTACAATTCAGAAATGGAGGGCACTTTATATGGTGTTGGGGGAGGCTGCTTGTTGGTTCCAGGCTGCTCCCAAAATAATCACACAGGAACTATATTCTTGGCCCATTAGCTCTAGCTTCTTATTGGCTAACTTTTACATCTTAATCTAACCCATTTCTATCAATCTGTGTATTGTCACGTGGCAATGGCTTACCAGAAACATTCTGAACGAAGTCTGTCTCTGGCAGGGCTACATGGCTTCTCTCTAACTCCTCCTCCTCCTTTCTCTCAGCACTCAGTTTAGTTTTTCCCACCTACCTAAGTTTTGCCCTATCAACAGGCCAAGGCAGCTTCTTTATTAACCAATGGTATTCACAGCATACAGAGGGGAATCCCACATCAATATGGATCTCAACTTGGGAAAACACATGCCTTTGATTTGGATCTTGAGGCAGGAAACAAACCTGTAATCTGGGCCACACCTTCTACTAGAAGCCTATATGAGGACATGAAAGAAAGGCTCTTTGTTCTTGCCCTGCTTGCCCTGCCTTGCTAGCACATATATTTCATCAATGACATTAGAGCCTACTTCTTTTGAACTCCAAAGTAAACTGAAGACCAGCTGAAACATCCAGACTTGAGGACTCTGCAACTACTGGATGCTTGGACTTTCAGTTCACCACCAGCTGGACTAATTGAACTCCAGCCTGTATGTCATTCTAATAAATTCTTTTTTATCTATATAAATATAGATTCATTCTATAAATTCTGTTACTCTAGAGAACCCTGGCTAATACATCTGGCATTCACTGTATATTCCAGACTAGCCTCAAGCTTTTGACTGTCATACCTAAACCACCAGAGTGCTAGGATTGTAGGTACACTCCTCCATACCTGGATTTTAGAAATTTAATTGTCATGGGACCTGGTGATGCAGACCTGTAATCCCAGATACTTCTTTATGTTATGGCAGAGAGATCAAAGTCAAAGACATGAGCTACAGAAGGAGTTAGTTTGAGGTCAGACTTGGCAATTTAGTGAGACTCAATCTCAATTTAAAAAGTTAAAAAAATGGTACAGATGTGGGTAAATTCTTACCTATTATGCATGAAGCCTTGAGATCAATCCCAATTACCAAAATATTTGATTCTTTGTCTTCAAATATTTGAAAATATGTTCAATTTATAATTTTAACAAGTTTGTCCAGGATTATTTAGTCTCGGTTTGTAGGCAATAGATTAAGTTTTAGACAGTAACCCTTTTCCAAAACCATAGCAAAATTATCTTATGATTAATCTAGAATTATTGCAATAGTTAGGCTAACTTATTCTTCAGATCAACCTTTGGACAGATATAAATATGAGCATGAAATGAAAGAAAGACCATGCAAACCGAAAGCAAGTGAAGCTAAATCCTCTAACTCTTCAATAAATTTTACTTGCTCAATAATAATGATAATAATAATAATAATCATTTTACACCTTAACTACATGATATATCTATGTAAGACTCGGATACAAAATGACCAATATTTTGACTGTCACGACGTCCCAATCCAGTTCAATCTAGTGTGAAAGTGGTGATGAAATGGGTTGGTATACATCAGAGATAGTGATTGCCCAAGAAGTCATGTGAGCATAGGGACTAGGAATGAAGAAAAATGTCAGAACAATGTTTATATTTAAAGATGGTCTGGTGGACAAATAGAGAAAAATTCTTTGTAAAGTACAACTAAAATCCTTGAAAGAACAAGAGTTGTACTTACATATTGAGTAAATTCAGATTATAAATGGAAGAGTAGTCCGAGATAAAGCAATGTTTTGTGGGAGTCTCAGAAGAGGGAGCAGAGAAAAATGTAAGAGCTGGAAGATGGGGCAGAGTACTGTGAAGTGCTCTCTTCTCATTTTGCTATCATGAACTGGCCAATGCAATCACGAACAAACAACACCTGTCATTACATGCACAAGACCCGCACAAGATTGGACTCTTCAACATCCCATCATGGATGAGGGTGAGAATCACAAGACCCCATCCCTCCCTAAGGAGCCATTGGTAGTTAGTGGTGGCTGGGGAGGAGGTATCACTTTCTTCAGTGGCATAGTCATTGGTAAACTGCCAGTTCTCTATCAAATAACTCCATGCCCATGCTTTTATATGCAAACTCAATTAAACTCAGTGGGTAAGAAAACAACAACATGAAAGTAACAGGGGACTAGTTGTGAAGAAGAAATGGGTAGGCTGAAGTAGGAGGGGAAAGAGAAAGCAACGAAAGTGAATACATCGCTATTTTATTGTATACATGCCCAAAGGTGCCAATTGCCAATTTTTGAAAAAGTAAAACATTCAGAACATTTAAGGATTTTTTTTTGTGTGTGTGTGTGTGTATAAAGGTTGGAGAGATGTCTCAATGGCCATGAGCACTGGGTTCCCTTCCAGCGAACTTAAATTCCAGCACATAAAGGGCAGCTAGAAATGTCCTCCAGATGATCTGATGCCCTCTTATGGTCTGCTCAGACACTGCATACATGTGGTGAATAGACATACATGAGGACAAAACACCCATACACATAAAATAAAAACAGGTAAATACTGACAAAGAAGGCTGTAGTTCAGAGACATATCATGAAGATACTTTTAAACAATTATAATTGACATTTTTAACCCCATATGTTGGCCAGATTTTAAGAAACAAATAGGGACACACACACACACATGCATGCATGCACACACATACACACACACACACACAAATTATACATTACAAAGTATTGTTTTAGAATCAGTTTGATGATTAACTTGACATAGCAACTAGGAGAGATGTTTAGATATTAATCAATGTGATATTGTAGATGAAATGGAACATGTAGCTGATGCACAACAGTAATACTGCATGCAAAGAGGAAAAGATTTATTATAGTGATTTCTCACTCAGGTAGGATTTATAAAAATAGTGAAAAATTGTAATGAGGGTATGAGAAAGGGAGATAGGATGGTGTAGAGGATGCTTTTTTATCTCTTAAAAAAGTGTGTGGGGCAAGTGATATTTGAGATAATCAATTGGTCTGAAAGCCTTATAAAGAATTTTGCTTCTGGAATGCCTTTTGAGATTAGGAGAATCCTGTCAATCATTTATGTGTCTCAGTAGGAGTCAGAATTATCCAACTATTCCGCCTGTAAAAAAGCTTCTTAACTATCCAGTAATGGTAGGCTCAAATGGACATAAAAGGCAATGCATTTTCTATCCTTACTCATTTCCCATTTCTAGAGATGGCATACTGCAATTAAGCAGCATATTTATTATGATAAAAATGTACATCGAATTATATGGCTGAAAGAAACTTCAGTAATTTTTATCCTCTTTTTATTTTGAATTAAATCTGCACCTAGTGCATTCCCAGAAGCAGCGTTACCTACATTAAAAGTTCTGACATAAATGATCAACAACTCCCTTGATAAGGTGCACAAACATCTTCCTCAGCGTCTAGGAAGATGCTTCTATCTGGCCAGTATATCTTTCGTGCTACAAAGATAGTTCCTTCTTTCTGTTCTTACTCTCATAAAAATAAAGAACAGCTGTTTAATGATAATGACAGCATCAACAAATGTAGTTTTGTTGAACACACACTTCATGTTTGAACTGAATTATGAACCTGGCAATATTTATGAATTTAAAGTAGGCAAGTACAATGTAGATTCATCTTAGCAGGCTTCCAACCCTAAAGAAGTGTCATAAAACAGTGTTCATGATTTACAACATTAAAAGCTCAAAGCTCTGTCCGTAAATTATATTCTGTACATTCCAACATGATTAAACATTTGGGACAATATATCTATCTCTAACTACTTCTATCCAACTAGAACTCATAAATTGGGTAATAGTAAAATATGAAAATGTATTCTTTCGGCATTCCTAGCTTAAATATTGATCACCCATATGATTCAATACTGTATTCAAGTACAGGAAATACTGAAGATTTATGTGTATTTAAGATGCAATAAAGACATGGTGTTACCATTTTATACAGTTCCGAGGAGTAATTACCAAAAATTTTGTAGTCCTTATCTTAAATTATCCCAACTACATTTTTCCTCTGGGCTTTTCTCTTTTCTTACTTTTTCATATCTTACTTTTACTCTTACTCCATTTCTGGCTGGATGGCTAGGAGGCTGACTCCTGACAACCTTGTTCTTTCTTGTTCCTCCTCTTCCTCATTTCTCTTTCTATTCATACTCTCTGCTGGCCATCACTGCCTTTCCTTGCTCCTGCCTTGCTATTGGACATTCAGCACTTTATTAGACTATCAGCTGTTTTAGACAGGCAAAGAATCACTGCTTCACAGAGTTAAACAAATAGAACATAAACAAAACCAATACACCTTAAAATAATATTCCATAAAAATACACAATGATTCAAAGAAGTCCATATTTATCTGGCAATATTTTTCCCTTTATAAAATAGTCTTATTGCTTAAGATAGCACATACTTGAGTCAGAAAGCCTGGCAAAATCAAGACGATACTGGCCTAAAAACTTCATTCCTAGCAGATACTTTTACAGCACTGGAAGGTGCTATGCACACTCCCAAAGGAGAAAAAAAAATAATCAACTTCACCCAGCTATCAGCCCTGCAAACTACAATACTTAATAACCAGCCCGACAAGACATGCTCACTGACACAATAGTAGCAGAAATGTTCTGGGAGTAACCAACTACTTTTTGATTGGAGTCAAGGCCTTCTCTATGAGATGGAACACAAACCTGACACTGTAAAAGAGGTCAAAATCTTGTGGTCAGAATGGTCACGGGCTCTAGGCAAAACCTGCTAATCTTGTTTAGTTAGACGGCAATAAAAATGGCTCCTAATTACATACTGCTATATCTGGTTTTTAGTGTATCACACAGCTCTCATCATCATAGCTTCTCCTCAAAGAAAATGTCAATTAACACAGAGACACACAACTGATCAATGTTCAAAAATAAGAGACTTTAGAGATTTTAACCTTAAATGGAATATCTATGTAACACTCCTCCCCTCAACACTTGAGGAATCTATGCTTAAGACAGAGTTAAAAGAATGTAATAGGCAGAGGTATTAAATAACTTCAAGGAAACAGTGTTTCCCAAACACAAGAGAGATGCACAGATAGACCCATAGCAATAGTGGCAGCATGCACAGACCCTGTACAAGCTCAAGACAGACAAAATTCCTGAATGGAGGAGGAAAGATGGGAGTGAAATCCCACCCCAGCTACTGAGAACCTGTTGATACTTGATCGCTGGAGGATGAGGAAAAGTCAGTTCTCTTTTATGCTGTGCCTGCTGGTGTACCAGGCACACTCCAGTACAGTCAACATTCCTAACTGTAGTTAGAAACTGGAGTGTCAGAGCAGGATGGGGCATGGGAAAAGGACAGAGGGAGGGGAAGAGAGAGAGAGGGAGACAGAGAGAGAATTAGGTGGTAGGGAAAACTGAGTGGCATTGGCAGAATGAGATAAATATGATCAAAATACATTGCATCAAATTCTCAAAGAATTAACAAAATATTTAAAGATTATAATTCCTACAACTTGCACATTTTACTTCAATTTTATTTTTTCTTAATTTTGATTTTAATTTCATCTTTCTAACCATATTAAAATATAATTGACAAATAAAAGCATATGTATATATGTATTCAGGTCATAGATAATAATATTTGATAAACATACATAATGTGAAATAATTAACACAATCTAATAATAAGCATAAATTCCACTAATAAATTTTTGATACAGAATTGACTAGGTGTGATGACTGTACAAGTGTGTAAACATATTAATAACTACTGAAGTATAAAATTTTAAGAGGTAAATTATATTATTTGAAAATTATAACTCAAACAGTGCATTATTTCAAAAATTAAACAACTACTTGGAGACTAATGGAAAGTTATGTAAGTGACTTCAGGGTAACAAACTGCAAAACACTGTCACCTGTTTTTCATAAATATATAAACACAGGATAATTTGAAAAACGTTTTTGAGTAAATTAGAGACATCCATGTAAGGCATTTTTTTCTATGTAAAACAGAGTGGAATTATAAACATCTTATGTGTAATTTTGGTCTCTAAAGAAAATGAACCAAAAGATCAACTACTTCATTTTATAAGACATCATTTAAAGGCAGGGCGTGCAAAGAGAGAGAGGCAGTAGTAGAGACAGAGAGAAAGAAAGAAAGAATAAAAGAAATTGAAAAAAATGATGGATTCTGATGACTCAACCCTTATTAATAAACAAAAATAATAAATAAAAAGAATCATCATTGCACCCAGTGGTTTCCAGAGATCTTCTTACTAATAATATTTTTTTTCTAATTTTAAAACTGAAAGTAGAAAAAATACAGAAATTGTACAAATCCCCCTCAAAGGGCAATGTAGAAATAAACATTGGATAGTTTAAGCAAGCAAGCAAGAAATGTAATAGTAAGCAGAATACCACACCAAAAGAATCCATTTCAAATGCAAATCACCATTTCATCTTCCCCGAATCAATCTCAAATTTTATGATTCTATGAAGAGTACTATGCTATCTAAGCTGAAAATAAAGCCAAAGAATTGCAGCATTCTGTTCCTTTGAGGAAGCATGGTCTTTGTCCTATAGAAACTTAGACACACACATCCGCACCCACTACAGTTTCTACAGAGATACATTTGAAGTTTCATGCATTTAAAATCCCATTGACTCAGCATGAAATTTGGTCAGATTTTGATTTGAGCTTTGATTATTAGAGAGTGTTGCTTGGGAGTTGATATCAGGAATGCCAAGATTTTAGATGCTTTGACAGAAAAAGCTCACAAATATCCTAATGCTGTATGATTATTCCATGATAAATATTCCATAGCTGAGAAATTTCACTATGTTTTATAGTCCTTACATATACTAAGAAAAGCAAGGAACTTAATGTCATTCTTCAATAAATTTGAAATTCTTTAAGTTCCTCTAAGAGTGCTAGACTTCATTGACCTGTTTGAAAATGAAATATCAGTAAGTTAGGTTGCCATTTATTATATGGATGATCAGATGCTTTTCCCCCAATGATATCTCTGATATTAAATTTTGGAAAGTTAATTCTGCATTTTATGTTCCAATCAACAATACATGAACAAGGCATTGCTTGTTGTTTTTGTTTAGTGCTGACTTTCAGTGACAGAGGTACCTATAATTCTCTAACTATATTAGTCCACGGGGTTACACTCAAAGATTCCAAGTCTAATGGCTCTACCTTGATAGAAGAATAACTTTTTAAAAGAAAAAAATGAATCTGGCTGGGTGGTGGTGGCATACACCTTTAATCCCAGCACTCGGGAGGCAGAGACAGGCAGATCTCTGTGAGTTTGAGACCACCCTGGTATATAACACTTAATTCCCAGACAGTCTCCAAAGCTACAGAGAAACGCTGTCCCAAAAAAAAAGAAAACAAAAGAAAATTTTAGGCTAGTCATCATGCATGCCTTAATCCTATCATGTGTAAGCTCAAGGCAGGTTAGTCAAAACTACATAGTAAGACCCTGTCTCAGACAAAAAAAGGAAATGGAAAAAGAAATAAGTGGAATTTACAGTAGATAGGATTGAAATAAAATGATCTTGTTTCCAGTCCCTGGAAGTAAATAAAGTGCCTAGTTACTAAACGTAAACTCTATCAATAAACTCTTCTCCAAATACTCTTAAACAACCATTGTGTCAAAGAGATCTCATCCAAATAAACAAAAAAATCATAAAACATAATAAAATCTAGGAGAAGCTGTTCTAAAAAGGAAATTCATGACAACAAACACCATGAGTTGCTTGAATGATGCAACATATGTAAATTTATCAGTGTGCTATACCACATTAAAAGAATAAATGACAAAATTCACATGATTTCTCAGAAAAATCATTTGACAAAATTCAACACCTTCAAAAAGACATCCAAACAATTAGGTATACAAGAAACTTAGTAAATAAGCGTATGAAAACCACATATCTGGGATCTTACTTAGTGGTAAAAATCTGTAGTTTCATTTTTGAACTATTTCAAATCCTACTTCTGACTTTAGCAGGAAACATCATGAAGTCAAGAAAGCTGAATTCCACACCTGCAATTACAAAGTCAACTCTCTGGGGTTGGGGAGTGCAGGAAATGAACACTTAAAAATAATAATTAAAGAGGCCATGAAATTAAGAGTTTGGGCACTGAGAGGAAGAGTGGGAGGGAGGTAGAATTGACATAAAAGCAATACTCTTAAATAATAAAAATGTTAAAAACAAAACAATGCAGTGCCAGCAAGGTAGCTCGGCAGGTACAGTGCTTGCTCCCTAGCCTGGAAACTTGACTTCAATCTTAGGGACCTACATGGTAGAAGGAGAAGACTGATTCCTGAATGCTGTCCTCTGACTTCCAAACACATGCTGTTGCATGACCCTCTCAAATGAATGAATAAAGAAACTTCAAAAAATTTAATGCACATGCCAAAATTTTTCAGTGTAGAAATTATGGAATAATAGTATACTGTCATCAAAAACACAAAGATGACATCTTAAAAGAAAATGCCTTTTTAATTAATACAGTGTTATACTTTCATACGAAACCTCTTTTTCATTCTAAATGCAACCAACAAATTAACATTGTCAAAACAAAATTACTGGTCAGTTTCTGTATTATTTAAGGATTTGTTCACTAAATCACTTAGCATTGATTTTCTTAATGTAAATGTGCACTAATTTAATTGTGCATGTTTAGATTATTCCACACATTTCTAAATCATATATATCAACATAATTTTAAAACTCTCATATTCCAAAGCAAAGGAACTGAAGCAAAGTCTGTTGTGGACAGGCTGCAGCCTTGCTTGTAGGCCACAAGCCTCGTGGTAAAATATAAAATACTGGAAATGGGTTAAATTAAGATTTGGGGACTAAGCAACTAGGAACTAACAAGCAGTTCCATACTACAAATTGGTGCCCAATATGGCAAACTAAAATCCACTTAAAACCTGAAAGAGCTTGAAAAGAAATTCTAGACACAAAAATACAGAATTTAACACAGCTTCTTGCTGTTTGCTGGTGTTGTACTGCAGCTCCTCTAGGAGAGGTTTTTCTGATTCAGCAGTAGCAAAAAACAAACAAACAAACAAAAAACAAAAACAATGCAGTTTTGAAATGCAGGCTTTCTGACCCTTGCTACCAGCACAGCTTCTGCTTCTGGCTCTTTCGGGAGACTGAGGATTTGGATGGGGTTTGTGAGCAGCATGCTGCAGCTTGCTTCATGGCAACTTGGACTGGATGTGTGCCTGGAAGTGGGGCAGTATGCCTGGCTCTCAGAGTCAACGAGTGCTCTTCAATGCTGGACTGTGAGGAGCAAGCATGAAATACTGTATATACTCTAGTAATGCCACAGCACAAGTTCATAAGAAGCACTTATCAATTTAAGAAACAGTCCTGGTGATTATAAATACACAATAAAGACAGATTCAAATTTTAAAAGACCTCCAAATGGGTCACAGTGTTGGATAAATGTACGTAGGCTTGGGAGAGAGAAGAAAAAGAGTACAGAGAGTTATAAAATGAAGTAAATGTCTTTTTAAAAAAATAAAGTCTTTAAAGAGACATTATAGACAGTCATAGATTAAAGGAGTAAAGATAATAAAACAAATTTTTAAAAGTAATAGAGTAAAAATAAGCCACATAAAGATGGAATATACACAGAGAGTCTGAATTGTGTATGTTATTGTGTTATTTTGAAATTTTTGACTGCAGAGAGAAATTTGATTCTGGGGACTGCTAAACTAAGCCAACATATATATTTTAAAGGTATCTTGAATTCAAAATTTGAGTCTAAGGATATTTTGATTTGGAAAAGAGGTTCTTCTTTTGTTTCCACAGAGGATGAGAACCTGTGGATTGCTTCCAGACTAATATGGTTTGATGGACCAAGAACCCCTGAAAAGTTGCCTTGAGCACCCCTCAAAAAAGTGCTTTGCCCAATAAACAGAAGGAAGCAGTTTGGACATTAACTACACCCATATTCCAAATTTGTTTATAAATATTCTTTTAAATTTAAAGGGGGATATGTTATAGATTCACATTGGTATGGATCTTGGTTTATTGATACAAACTTAAGGTCAGTTTTGTTATATGTATATTTCTGCTCTTGATTAAGGTATTATTTATGTTAAAGCTAAAACCTAAAAAAAAAAAAAGCTAAAATCTTCCTTTTTATTTAAACAGAAAAAGGGAGGTGATGTGGGATTTTCCTCTGTATTCTGTGATTGTCATTGAATAATAAAGGAACTGCTATGGGCCTATAGCAGAGCTATAGGTGAACAGAGCTAGGTGGGGAAAACTAAGCTGAATGCTGGGGAAAAGGAGGTAGAGTCAGAGAGAAGTTATGTAGCCCCACTGGAGCCAGATGGAACTTTAGATGGTAAGCCACAGCCACATGGCAATACACAGATTAATAAAAATAGGTGGTGAGTGAGTGCCCCCCCAACAGTCCTGGGGAACAGAGTCGAGGCCCCCTCCAATTCCCTAAACTTTTCTGGCCATCCAGCGGGGTGTGTTCCGGGTTACTGGCTTTCTTTATCCCATTCCATCTTGCGCCCCAGGCACTCCTTTTCATCTGCGGGGTCCTTGAATCCCCCAACTCAGCCTGCTTCTGGCCTGAGGGGCCTCGGGAGTGGTCCTGCCACTGGGGCTTCTTTGTACCATACCACCCTGCCCCCGAAGCCTGCATTTTTGTCCGCTAGGTCCTTGGAGCCCAGCAAGAGTTCCTGCTCCTGTTCTGAGGAGATATAGAGTGGTGAGTGAGTGGCTGCCTGGCCAGATGGTCCCGGGGATCAGAGGGGCATGTTCCCAACTGCTGGCTTTCTTACCCCATTCCACCTTGCCCCCAAGCACTCCTTTTCATCTGTGGGGTCCTTAGATCCTCCAGCACAGCCTGTTTCAGGGTAGAGGGGATCTGAGAGCCAGCTCCAGTGCTGAGGGGACCTAAGAGAGGGCAGACCAAGAAAAACTCCCAAGTGCACAGTCAGCCACAAAAAGATTGGACCAAGACGCCAAGACTCTCCTGGCCTCATCTGAAGGAAGAGATCAGCAGGCACCAATGCAAGAATTACTCCAACAACCTGAAAAGCGACATGATAACACCAGAATCCAGCAAACATGCAACAGGAAGACTTGAAAAGCCTAACCCGGAAGAAGTAGAAGAAATTGAATTTAAATGTAACCTTATGAAAATGATGGAGACCCTTAAACAGGAAGTGAAAAACTCCCTTAAAGAAATAGAAGCGAAGACAAACAAAAAGTTAGAAGAAATGAATAAATCCCTCAAAGATAGCCACGTTATCCAAATGGATTAGCTTAGCTCATTCGCTTATGTTATTTTCCATGGACAGTTTAGATATGAAATGTAACTATGTAACTATTACTTCAAATTTGATGTTTAAGATTTTTGTTAGCATTTTGCAATGAAATGTAGGCTTCCTTATTTGTGCTCTTATCTAATGAATATATAAGAAGGAAGGTGAAAATTCCATATTGCAAGCATTAGTGATGAGCTAAATTCACTTTTGTCTTTGCTATCCCATCTGTAAGGCAATTGTTAACAATATTCAAAGGTGATTTAAATATTCAAGCTGATTTTTTTCTCTTCAAATTACAAATTCTTGTTTAAAGAGCTCTTTACCACCTTTGAGATGTTTTAGGTTCCCACACGTATTGTAGTTACAAAATGTGTCTCCTTAATGTGCAGTGTGTTGATTGCAGCCTTGGGGAAATCAGGAAACAACAGCTCTCTAAACTAAGCTTAACTTTATATCATTCTGAACAAGTGACTTTACCTACTGTAACTCAGCTTTATGTGGTGATAAAATTATTTATTGACTTGCCGAAGTTATTTCTGAGTCATAATTTCAAGTCTATATTTTGAAAATCTTGTAACACTGAATGAATAATAAGTACTCTATTCATTTTATTCATGTGTGCCAGTGTGGTGTATTTGTGTAAGGTATGTGCACACTTGTGTGCAGGTGCATTTGCCGAGGCCAAAGGAAGACATCATATAGGGTTTCACTCTCACCATATTCTTTTCAGACAGAGTCTTTCATTAAATCTGGACTTGATCTAATGGCTAGAATGTCATCGAGCTGGAGTTACAGGCATACATGCCAGCATACCCACTTTTTGATATAGGTGCTAATATCCAAACTCGAGTATTCATACCTGTGGAATATCCCCTTCACCAAACTATAATTACTATTGAGATTTTTTTATGAAAGAGTAGAGAGTCAAATAAACAAAAGGAATTCACTCATCTATACTAAGACAGCATGATGAGGTACATATTTTCAAAATTATACTAAGACAGCATGATGAGGTAGATATTTTCAAAATTTAACACTACTTTTTAAGGTTGATTTGAACATATTCTGTAATGTCATTCCAACTTATGCCATCTCGGTGAATTGTAGCACTTCTGACAAAAAAAAAAAAACAATAGTACAATAGAACTTGATTCAAAGACTTCTTTGTAGTCTGAAACCCCTGCCAATTTATAAAGTTACACAAAATGATTAGCTGTGAAAAAAAGCAGCCCAACACATTTTTTACTTGTCCTTTTGTTTATTTTCTATGCCCGTTCATAGTGTTGGAAAACATCTTAGTGCAAATTGAAAGAGTTTTAGACAGAGATATTGAATAATACTAAATTGATAGACACACATTACACAGTTTAACAAAAATGAATTTCCTTTAGCTTTTGAAGGTTCTCAACCTTTCTAATGCTGTGACCCTTAAAATACATACAATTCCTCATTTTGTGGTGATACCCAAACATAAAATTAATTTTGTTGCTATTTCATAACTGTAATTTTGCTTCTCTTATGAATCATAATGTAAATATCTGTGTGTTCTGATGGCCTTAGGTAACCCCTGTGAAAAAAATTGACCCCCCCTTTGACCCCTCACCCCAAAAGGATTATGTCCCACAGGTTGAGAGCCACTGGTTTAAAGCTAATACTCACTCTTTGTACATCAAATTCTCCATAGCAATGTTTTGTTATGCATTTTAATCATAAACTAGTATTTTGGATTTGATTATTTTAGAGAGTATACTAGACTTCTAAAAAAATATTGGTAGCTCAACATAATACCTTTTGTTTCCATGAAACAAGCTTCCAAGACCTCATTTTCCTTGGAAGTCATTATCTCGTGCATGCATCATGCTCAACAGCAATGCTCCAGAGGCTAGTTAGCAATGCCAAATCTATGGTCAACACAAAATGTATAATTTCTTTAATCGTCATTTTAAAGATGACACATTATTTGCAATCCTTTAAACCCAATCAGAAGCAACAAACATAACATTTTTATTCATTGTTTTTCCTCACAAACAGCTCTCCACTGTAGCACATACCCTGAGAGACTTACCATGTTAGGGAGGAGCATGTTGGTATTAAACAACTCACTACATCCAGGAAAAGCTTATTCAAGCTTAAGTCAATTCTGAATGAATAAAACTCCAATTGAGCCAAAAACTGCGTTTCACCATTAATTCCAGTTTTATGCTCTTTAATGCTGGCTTTGTGACAAGCACTCCGTTCAGCACTGAGGGATAAGCTATAAATGAAATGAATATAAGTGACCTTGCAAAATAAGTAAGTTCCCTGTTAGTAAGGAAATCCTCCAAATATATGCTCACCTGGCCATAGGGAATCATGACACTTAATTTCTCATAAAACTTATCCCAGCACTTCATGGGCTGGGACCTACTTTTGAATAAACTCTTATCTTCTGATGTCATTCTTAATGTGCCTGGAAACACACAAAGCTCAGTCTTACACTGACTCTTTCCATAAACATTGCAAAAGAAAGGGTAAAATTAAGCTTCTAAGCAGCCATACTGAAATGCTGGCTTGATCTCCATGCCATCTAACAATTCATGTTTTTAAAAACATGTTTCCAAATTCTGGGACCCAAATTTGTGCAGAGATTCTCAGTATCACATAACATTTCACATCCATCCCTACTACGTTTCATCTTTGTCAGTCCAAACTGGCATAACCTTCTGGTGTTATGGGCCAATTTGGCAAACTGTTTTGAGTTTTTGTATTCAGGTTATCGCAAAATTTAATTTGTACTTTTCAATATTAACTTCTGATGCCAGTAATTAGCAGTTATTCTTGTTGTTTGTCTTCTTTGCACCCACTGCTAGGATATATTTGGGAGAAAGGAGAAGAATAAAAGTATATGGTTACATGTAAGTGCTTAAGATTAGGAGAAGAAGGGGGTAGGAGAGAGGGAAGGAGAGAAGGCAGGAGTAAAGGCAAAAGGGAGGAGAAAAGGAGGGAAGGGATGAGAGGGGGAAAGGAAGGAAACAAGGAAGGAATACTTCATTTGAAGTACTGTAATGGTATTAGGTACTGATCAAGAAAGTGAAATTCATCACTCAGTAGATACCTCTCGAACCTTTGGTTGCTTGATAAAATGTCCAGTTAATGCAGGAATTGAGATTAGAGATGGAGCTGTTCTAAAAGAATCAAATAGGATGTATGGGTAGCACAGATGGTCGTCAACAGGAAGAGCCCAAAGAGAAACCACTAACACCTTGAGTTTTTAATTTAAATAAGAATGCTAATTGCTACCTTCCTCATTCTAAGAGGCTATGGTAAAAATCCATGACAATAACATAAAATGCTTTCTTTGTAATATGAATGTGGTACAAGATGATGCATATTTGTCTAGGGAACTGGCATCAAAATTGTTTGCTGCTTTTTGTCTTTGAAGTTTCTAGATTCTTAGCTTCAAACTTGAATTCATAATGTATCATTTTAAAAAATATATATTAAAACAGGAAGATCAAAAGTCCAAAATCATCCTTTTTTGGACAGCAATATTGAGGCCAGCCTAGGCTACATGAACCTCAGTCTCTAGCATGAAATAAAATGAGTACTGCTAGAAGCCCCATTGGGTATTTCATTACTAGAAAAATATCAGATAAGGTTAAATTCATGCAATAAGATTTGCTGCGACGAAGGAACACAGATTTTTAAACATGACACTTTCTGGTTTTGTCTGAGAAATATAAAAAGAATATGTGAGTGAGACCTCCCCACTCCACTCAAAAGGCTTTTAGGTTTTCTCCTCCATTTAGTGAGTGCATCAGAGAACCAGAGTTGATTGTTGATTTTCCCTTAAACTGGGGATCCCACTAAAAGGCAGCTGCACACGAAGAAAAACTGACATGATCAGAGACTGCCCCCTGCCTTCCTACATAGCGATAGAGTTCTGCTGCTGTTTGTCATTTAAAAAGAGAATCTTAACTAAAACTTAAGACTTCATGTATATGTATATAAACTGTCTATATATGACAAATGTTATCACTTAGTGACTCTGAATGAGGAAACATAACAGACATTTGCTGTGTTAAATATTACAAAAAATTATATTTGACATTCCATGCTCCAACAAAGGATCTGATGCTGGATTTGTTTTTTTGGTTAAGCAAAAAAATAATAATAATGCTATTTAATACAATTATAGATTAAAAAACTTTAGCTATTAAAATTTGCTTTAAGGAATAAAATATATGTGGGTAGAATGATTAGCAGAATGTCTTGCATCTATATTCTCTGTGAAACAAGGAAATTACAAAATCTGCACAGGTAAATTTTGTTTGACTTCTTCGGTTCTGAGGAAGGAATTCTTTGCCTTGGAGTACCGTGCTATAATTGGGGTGCTCATTTTGAAATCTGTCTCACAATCTTTGGGAATATAAGGCTCTCTGGTTAAGAAGCAAAATAATAATAACTAATAATTTTCCGTGGCTGGAATTTATAAGAAAGTCCTCGAAATCTCATATGATGAAAAACTTTTCCTTACTTAATAATAAATTTCTTTGCATTCTTCCTGAATTTCTAAATCTAGCATTTTGGAAAGAAGTGCATAGCAAACAGAAGAAATCCCCTGGGGAGAAACTCGGTGGTGAGTATTGGGGTTTCTTCCTCTTCCCTGGATCAGTTATTATTTGCATCAAAGTGGAGGAATTTACTCTAAATGACTCCCCCCACCAAAAAACAAAACAAAACAGAACTTCCCTAGACTTGAAAAAGTATCAGAAACACAATAAAAACTCAGACTAATCCCACTGCACTGCCTGCCTCAGATTTTTCACTGCCTGAAAAAAATCCTCTACAACCGAGACCCCTGAAAGAGCGCTTGTATAGACTTTACTTCTCCAAATTTCACGAGTCCTAAATGTCTCTCCGCAATGTATTTATTCTCCCTAGCCAGTGTTTCCCAAATCGCCAAAGCTCATCAGATCAGCAACTCTCCGCCAGGCAGCTGCTTAGAGAAGTCAGGCTGGATGGATGTGCCACAGTCGCCAAGAAAGTGGAAATGCTGTTGTGGCCGAAATCAGGACTTTGAATCCGGCTGCATCTTGCTCAGGCTCAGCATCACTGGCCCCGGGACCATGGCGACAGCGCCTCTCAAAGGCAAGCATGTCTGCGGGTGTCAGGCTACTCAAACTCCTAAGCCTGAGAGAGCTTTCAGCGCTCTGCCCTGCTAGCGAACTTTCTGTCCACCCCATCAAAAAGTGAGCTCCACTACTTATATCTTGTCAAAACTTGTTTTCCCCAGGATGGAGAGAATAGCCTAAAGAGCGAAATAAGGAATGAAAAGAGTATCTGCCATCCTTGTTGCTCTCATTCCTACAATTGCATTTGCTGTGGTCAATTTCCCCTCGCCGGTTTCCTCGGGAACTGGCAAAAGAGACCACCAGGTTTAGGTTGGCGGTATCTTTCTCCCAGGCCTCAGTGAGCTATGTTTCCATAGTATATATTTCATAAGGATTCAGAGTTACCACTTTGAAGTAATACAAACGTCTCTTGCCTCCGAAACAGTCAACAGAAGTCGCGCTAGAGAGGAAAGTATGAACGCTTTCCACCGTCGCGAGCATAAAAAAAAAAAAAAAAAAAAAAAAAAAAAAAAAAAAAAAAAAAAAAAAAAAAAAAAAAAAAAAAAAAACAAACCACGCGGAGAGTTTTAAAATATGAGTGCTTGATTGTTTAAAAAGAAGACATACGCTTTTCTCTTTGGTATTTATAAAATACTTTTCACTAACAAAGCGATTCTACAGATGCAAGTGTGGTGCAGTCTGCGGACTTGGCAGCACTGTCGCTGCCACCTGTGTCGCAAGCATCAAACAGGAGCATTCAACAGATGCTTCAAGCAAACTGCGAGAGTTTTTTTTTTTCCTTGTGTTGGGAAAAAAAAACCCTGGTGGTGGACAAATTAAATTTCAAGGCCTTTCAAAGTGTTCGAATTTATTAAAGATAGAATCTCCATCCTCAGACTCCCTTCTTGCAATACAGTTAGAGCTCCTTTCACATATCTAGAACCAGGAAGAGCAACATTTGGCACTAGGGCACCCAGAATGATGAGGAAACCTAACTCTTCTCATCTCTCCCAACTCTTCCTCCATTCCCAGCTTCTATAGCTACTGGGGTCGGTCAACAGTCCCATAGCTGAAGGCTGATGCCTTCCTTTCAGCATTTTTCTGGGTTTGATCCTTCAAATCACTACACCGACCTTTTGCATTTTCTTCTATACAATCACTGCTTTGTCCTTGGGTCCCAAATAGTTGCACTGATCACGATCTGTTGCTCTGATTCAGCTACCTCTAAGCATTGAGGAAAGAGTCTCTACTTCAAGCAGCTGTCCATGCTGCAGAGACACATACCCCACCTCACCCCACATACATATACAACCCCTCTGTTCTGTTCTATCTTCTTTGTCTGCCAGAGTATGTCTACTTCTAGGCTTGATTTTGATGTTACTGGGGCATCCTGGCGAGGTGGATCAACCTCTGCCCTGCAGCCTGGCACAGCAGGCACCTGCCCCACCAGAGGCACTTTAGAGTTAATGGTGAATAGTCTTGCTTACTGGGTTTCAGCTGAGTGGACAAGCAGCCGTCAAAACGGAGCTTTTTTCTTCTTCCCTGACCTTACTTTTGTATTTATGCCTTGATAGCCTTTGCAGAGGCTGGGCAACTAACCATGCACCCTAAACTCTGTTGGAGATACTTTCAGCTCCCCGAGAGAGCTAAAAGAGCTACCTTCAAGGCTTATTTCGAAGCCCTCAGCAGGATGTGTGGTGTGGCATCAAAAAGGAATTAAACCATATGATCAAACCGGACTCTCTGAATGTGGCTGCCAATGGGGGCAGACTGAGAAGCCATCAACAATGGCACTAGGACCTATCTCCTCTGCATGTATTATCTTTTTGGGAACCTAGTCTATTTGGATGCACACCTTCCTAGGCCGGGATGGAGGGGGGAGGGCCTTGGACTTCCCACAGGGCAGAGCACCATGCCCTCTTTTAAGGAAGCAGGAGGGGGGGAGCGGGAGGGGACTGGGAGAAGGGGAGGAAATGTAAATTTTTTAATGGAAAAAATAAATAAAGAAAGAAGGAATTAAAAACTGCCTTCTGAGGTCTTCAAAGCCGAGGATTTTCCTTTCTCCCTTTGAATTTAAGAGTAGGAGCAAGGGTAAGGAAGTCAGCCACCAAACAGGGTTGAGACCTTTAAGGATTGATCCTGTCAATGCCTCAGTTGTTCCTGAGGGAGGGAGGAGTGCATGAGAGTCCGAATGGAGACCCTCAGAAGTGTCAAGAATCAGTGAGATTTATAGAACTCTGAAAGTGTGTTACAGAAATTAAAGGCTGTCTGTCTGTATCTCTCTATCTCTCTGTGTGCCTCTGTCTCTCTAACTCTTATCTCTCTGCCTCTTTCTGTGTGTTTCTCTTTCTGTCTCCCTGTCTGCTTGTTTCTGTATGTCTCTGTCTCATTGTGTATTCTGTCATTCTGTCTGTATCTCGCTGTGTCTCTCTGTCTTCCTATCTATGTCTCCCTGTTTTTCTATCTGTGTCTTTCTGCCTCTGTGTCTGTATCTGTATCTCTCTCACTCTCTCTCTCTATCTCTGTGTCTGTCTGGCTCTCTGCAGTATGTGCCTAAAGTTTGAACCTTTGAGGATCAAATTTTGAGACTTTCCCCATCCCCTATTTGATGCCAAGGACGACCACAGTTTCCCTGGGTCCCTGTGCCGTACGAATCAAGTTAATCACTTCCCCACCCACGCCACAGGGTCTCAAGGTTCCCTGCCAGCAGATTCCAGACTTACTAAGATTCTGGTCCAAACAGGCCCGGAGCTGTGTAACCCTGAGCACTGATTGGCTATTCTTGGCTCCTCGTTGGCTCCTCCCCTCATCCCTGGTTTTGCCTAAGAGCCTGGTGCAGCCTCATCGGCTCTGGGTAGGCGCTCTGGTGCTCACCGAGGAAGCTTCCTCGGGTGCACTGGTCTTAATGATTGAGCCCTTGGAGCAGCAAGATTGTTTATCTTGGTTGCTCCTTTGGCCTGTCTATCCCTTACCTTCTTATTGCATATGAACTTTCCTTCGTTCTGAACATCGTTTGTCGTCGGCGTCGTGGAGATCGTCGTGGTGCTCCGGTGGTGGTCTTCGTCCGCTTAGAATAGTGTAGTTAGTTAGGGGCCTTCAAAGAAGAAAGAAGAAGCGATTGGCGCGGAGATGCTGGAGGTGTCAGTTACTATGCTAGAGTAGGATAGTGAAACAATACCAGCCAAACCTTTCCGGGGGACGCAGGTTGCCCACAGGAGGTCGACTTGCCGGCGCCGTCCTTTGCGCCGAGCTCCCTCCATCCTTCTTTCCGTCTGCTGAGACGCGAGGTTGCGGCGCGCAGCGCAGAGCAGCGCACCGACTGCCGCGGGCTCCGCTGGGCGATTGCAGCCGAGTCCGTTTCTCGTCTAGCTGCCGCCGCGGCGACCTGCCTGGTCTTCCTCCTGGACGCTAGCGGTAAGTTGGAGCCCCCGGGCGGCATTACTAGCTGAGACCCTAATGGTTTAGCGGAGGATGAGGTAAGGGAGCATAGACAGGTCCCAGATGGTTTGCAGCCTGCAGGACCGCACTGGTTCTGGAGGATGGTTGGAGCGACTCAGAGCGCTCAGATCCCGGGGAGGCTGGGAGTCTCTAGAAGAGACAAGGACATAGATTTCACTGAAGGAGCAGCGGGAGTCTTGAGGAGGTTGGAGGACCTGAGATGTAAGCGCTAGAGGGAAGCAAGGATCTAGGGACCCTCGCGCTCAGGAAAAGCTGTGAGAGTAAGACTGGGGTGGGGTCTCTAGAAGTACGGGGAGGGGGAAGAGGGCAGGGAAGGATGGAAAGGAGGAGGAGTAAAACTGAACGCGGGGGTTCTCTGGTCCAGGGGTTGGGCTGAGGAAGGTGCAATCGAGTGGAGGGGGGGATACAAACTGTTCATCATATTAAGAAATCGGACTCGGGCTAAGTGGAATGGGGGCTCAGGGCTTGAAGTAATGGGAGCGGGGCTGGGCGGAGGGGCAAATGATCTCTATTATGTTCTTATTGAAACCGACCCTCGTTTTTGGCGGGTCTCAGTGAACACACGTTAACTCTGGGAGATAACACACTGCGGATCTGTGTCTTGGTCTAACAGCTGCTGGCTGAATTTGAACAGCGTTGCTGATGATCACGTAAGTTTGAGAGGATGGTATAAGGGTATCCAGTGAGCCTTTTTTATTAGCTTACCTAAGTCATTTGGCGACAGTTTTATATTTTGAAAAGGATTGTGGAATAGTCTCCAATGCTGCCTCTTATCCTGGTCTCTTTGCTCAGCTTAACCTGACAAGCAGTGTTACCAGCATACCACGGAATTGCTAAACATGAACAGGTTGCTGGTTCCTGGTGCGACATAAAGTTCGTCATTGCAAATCATGTCTGTGTGTCTGTTTCTTTTCTGCGTCGAGCCCTTTGCGCCTTGCTTCCTATTAGATGCTAGTAGGTGACTAAGTTGACAAACACTCCACACTAGGTTCGAGACCCCTTATTTTAAGTAACAGAGCCCCTCCAAGAATCACAGAAGGCGACATCAGCGGTTAGAGGATATTTAATTCAGTTCAGAATCACTGCAAGTACCTGGCAGGTTCTTCATTAACATTTACCAGTTTTCCCCATTCAAAAAAGCTTTAACTGATTCCCTTAACGTATATATATGCCCCTTACCATTTACCTCTTAAATAGGATAAGCATGGAAAATGTCCATTGGGGGAACATGGGATTGAACTAAAATGCTTCGGGGGGGGGGGAGAAGAAAATGTTGCGCAGTGAGTAATCTCTGCACTCCCAGCTTGTTGCAGACAATCATGACCTCACATAAACAGTGGTGAAAAAAGATGTGGTATCAAGACTGACTTTAAAAGAAGTTTATATAT
>PVIU01011612.1:25256-64039 GCA_004026605.1 Ondatra zibethicus
ACACACACACACACACACACACACACACACACACACACACACACACACACACAATATTGCCCTTTAAGAGAATTATACTTTTTGGCACCTTTATTTTGGGAAATCATCTACAACTCCCTACCCCACCCTATAGGTAGGGACTTTTTTGCCCTCTATACATTTAGGATGTAGACCATAAGGTATTTAATTGTGTTTTTCATTCACTAAATTTGTTCTTTTGGTCTTCTTGGAAAGTGAAAAATATGTGCTCTGTGCACGTCATTTCTCTCCTAATAGCACCTATCATCTGCTACAGCGAGCCCAACTCAAGCCCCATATGTCGGAAGGTGAATAAGGCTGTGATTGCAGTGGCCAGGTAGGATTGGGGTGTTTACAACAACACTGATAGGGGTTTTCTAACAGCACAACAGATGGAGATCTGTTAACCCTGCATCTGTTGTCTTTCTTTTTTCTTCCATGTAAAATTGTCATTGATGCAGTGATGACTTTTTCAGGTAATAACATGATAGGTTTTGACGCAGTATGAATTCATAGGAAAAAGAAGATCATGAGAACTGATTTTTTGAGAACCTCCTGGATGCCAGACAGGGATTCAAGAATATTGCATATATGCTTTACTTCATAATATATTCAGAGCATCATTATGAATAGGAAAATCGTATGTCAAATGTTATTGATACCAACCAGTTTTCTCCCCAATTTCCAAACATTTTCTCATAGATTAAGTAAAGGAAACACAAAGTACTTATTTGTGCATACACGGTTACCTGAGAAGAACATATCTATTTCTCCAGCAGCAGAAATAAAAACTGAAGATCCTGGGCTGCAACTGAGCACTTGCCTAGAATGTAAAAAACATAATGCTTGATCTGCAACATTGCAAAAAACAATTCCCTAATTTTAAGCTGGATACCTGTGACAATGCGCCACTAATCTACTAAGAATTTAAGAAATATGACCACCGACACTACAGGATACAGTGGAGTTCACCTCTAAAAATAAACTCTTAAAATTCTGTTAGGTTTGCAGTGTTCTTAATACTGTTTGGAATTTAACTGTTTAGGAATATTTCTTAATTTGTCTGATCTGATAAATATCCAAGCCTCAATAAGAGTCTGAAAACTAAATGAATCCTCACTATCTTCCTGTTTATTTTAGTTTCACCAGATAAAAGCCATATATGTTTCCAAATAAAGGAAGCACAAAACCAACAAAATTTAGAGTAGAGATTATCAGCCACCAGCATGAAGTGTCTTCAGCTGCCTGAGACTGAAGTTTGCAGTTTGCAGAGCCCTGCTGCAAAAACAATAATTGAGTTCCAGGATCTAATAGCTCTTTAGTCTCCAGACTATTTGGTTAGTATCATTAACATGTGTCTTGCCACTTCACTTATATAGCAGTGGAATCCTTCAAGAAACAAGGATACACAACACTTGTGTTGAGAATATTTTAGTAGAGCATCCTTGAAAGCTTAATGTCTAATGAAATAAATGCTTAGTTAGTTAATTAACTTGGTAGCCATAAGCCAACTGTGAAAATTTGACTACATATTGGGGTCATTAAGATATTATTGTAATATAATAACACATAGTAATATAATACATACTGGTATAATAAATTAATGTTACTTGTTTGTTGTGAAACATTATAATATACTTTGTTTTTTAACTATTTTGCAAAGCTGTATTTCATATTATCGTTTGTCATCATTATAAAACACCTATGCCATTTTTTTCTGTGTATTGTACAGTTGATTCTCAGAAGAATCATTATCAGACTAATGAATGTTCAATCTCTCTGTCACTGCCTTTGAAAAACATTTTAAGATTTCTCTACATACAGAGAACATAGCTACAGAACAGCCTAGTAATCTCCATTTCACACACACAGTGTTACAACCAACCGAGGATTTAAGGTGCACCATCATTTGACTGGCTACTAGCAGGCATTTTAATGAGCAAATTAGAATAATATGAGCAGGATTTCAAACAAGATGTACAAGAGCTGGAATGCTGAGTTTGAGTCCCACTACCCAGCACCCACCTCTGCTTTATCTTTCTGCTGATTTCTCTTTCCACATATGCTTAAGTCTGTGCCATCTACACTATTCTAAAGATACTTACAAGCTACAGCACTTGTATACATCTAGCTGCCGTTTAGTATTATAATTAAGGTAACCCTGATACATAGATGATTGGTTACCTGGTCTAATTAGAAAAGAACCAGAAAAACCTTTCGACCCACAAACTGTCTTCATGGCCCGTTGTATCACTTGAAATCATACATTCAGGAATATTTTTCTTTTCTTTTAGTAGTATTTTCATTTAACTCCAAATGTTCACTTAAAGGGCTAACAATGTCATTGCCTATTAATGATGCATAACTGTACCATAGCTATCAGAAAGCTTTGAGAACTGCATTCTCACACAACAGCCATATATTAATATGCTAAATGTCATACAAAAGGGTATCCTTATAAGTTCATAATATACATCTCCTAACATCAAGTTTCTTTTGGAACATGCAGAAAAACTGAAAATGTATATAGGTGGTCAGGCATTTCATCTGCTCCAAGTTTCTAAACATTCTCCTTACTCAGGATGGTAAGTAGAAGATATTTTCTGGGGAGTAAGAAAGGGAGTACATTTTTCATCAAAGTAGTGAACAAATGCATAAAAGAAAAAGAGTTGAAGTCACCTTGGAATCAACCAAAATTATTGTGGTAGGTAGTTATGCAGGCCTTAGAGGAAAAAAATGTGAGTGGTGTTTTTGGCTTTCTACAGAAGATGAGTCAGTTGGACTGGCAGTGCAGCAGGAAGGATGAGTGTTCCAAGATGTATTATTCAGTAATGACAGGCTTTGGGGGTGCAAGGAGTGTAAAACCTGAAAACAACTAAATACTCTGAAGCCATGTCAGCTAATGTCCAGACAAAAATATTAGTGGATTACATAGCTACAGTGGCCATGTTGCTTTATTTTCATGAAAACATATTTCTTCTTTACTGTTATTAGTAAATGCCCTTAACTAAATGTCTTGTGCTCACATCTTTTTTTTCAAAGTTCATTTTAAACTCACATATCTCCTATGAGTCTTGATCAGGAATCAAGACTCATTCAATGTTTTTATGTACAGCTCCCTACAATCAAATCAAGAAGACTTGATCAAGTTAGCAAGTAGTTATTCTTCTTAAGATATAATAAAGGATGATGATAATAGTAGACATGATTCATTGAAAATTGCTGCATAATACATAATACACATGTATAAGAGGTTTACATATGTTTTCTCATTTAAGCCTCACAACTGTCCCATGAGAATGCAATAGTATTACCCAAGCTTGTACATTGGCAAACTGAAGCATGAAAGCAGGTGAAATAATCTACTCAACTGTAGTGAACAACCTGAAGCCTGAAAGCAAGTACTTTTGAATATAGTGGCCATATTATTCACAGTAAACTCTCCTGTTTGTGTTACACATTGTTTTATACTATTATCACTAGGCTTTGAACAGGTGGATATGAATCTGAAGATGTTATTGACAGTCTCCCTTAAAACCTCCAAGGCAATAAAATGGGCATGTAACATTTTATGAGGATTTAGCTATCAGTTTTTTTTTAAACAGATCAAATAATTTAGAAACATTGGTGCTGGAGGACTGAGAATTAAGCAGCGGAGGGAAATATGGCTGTGAATTATGAGGTTTTAATAGCAGCATTCAGGAGCAAGGTGATTTTAAGTTTGAAGTCTACTTAGGCTATATGCAAGACCATTATTCAAAAATAATAAGTCCCTTTCTCAAAAATGGAAAAAAGAAAGCAGATTTCATGGGAGTTACAGAATTGTAACAAACAATAAAATGAGATCAGGAAAATAGCATATAGAAAAATAAGTACATGGTGCAGGGGCTCCTACACCTATGTATACTCTACTGAACCTATGTACACTACACCTATGTTTACACCTATTTATATGGTTTGTACTTGGTGTCACTGCAACATAAATCAATCATATTTGGTCATTTTTAGAAAGCGGAGTACTTGCGATTCAAACAGGAAAATTGAAATTCTGGAAGTGCATAAACAGAATAATAGAAGGTTATTAGATTTATTGGAGAAACATTAGAAAATTTTGAAATACTGGTATGAATCTTATCTTACCAAATATTCCTCAGGTCTAAGTGGTCTTCCAGTTTTGTCATACTCTACCACATGCAGCAAGATATTTCTAACTGGCAATTATATATAATGAAGTCCTTGTCTAAAATATGGATTCAGTTAGCAAATTTACATTGATTATGTTGCCAATTGTAAGAAATCAATGCTTTGTAATCTAAGAAATCAAGCACCAAGCACTATTATTTCCCTGAACATAATTTTAGACAAGAAAAGATTTACAAGTCTTAGATTAACTAAAGTTATTTCTAAAATACACAGTTTTATTTTCTATTTCACAGGGAAATATACACATGCCATTTGTGTGTGTGCATGTGTGTTTGACCATTTGGTTGACTATTTCTAGGTGTTAAGCATATACCAGTTACACATTTAGCTCTATTACATAACTTTGTTATTATTTGACCTTCAACTAGTTATCTCAATGATCCACATTCTTTTTATGATGGAGTTGATGGGAAAGTCTAATTGTTTCTCTTTTCTAGTTATAGGATATCAGAAGTTGCTATTCTTAAATTGCTTACAGTGATAAGATCATGAATGTGTAGGTTTTGAATTTTAAACATTTAAAGTTAGCTTTGTGATTTATAGCTTTTTCATATATCATTCTATTTTTGGATTAGCCATTGATTCCTGGAAGCTTATAATGCCCATACACTGCACTTTCATATACGAACTAAAATAACTCAGATGTACCGCTTCTTTTTTTCATTCCCATTGTGATTGTAGACTCTTATTGTTAGATCTTTAGCTGTCACTGCAAGAAAAAATATCTCCACTCCAGTTTTGAGCTTAAGACATATTCTGCTTTGATCACAATGCACAAATAATGCAGAGTATTTACAGGGTCAATGACAATAAAATGACAAACTAATTGTGAAATGCCAAGAATAAATACAGTGGGCACCAGGTAAGTTGTAGAGTCCTGAGCTTCTGGTAAGGTAGGACTTTAGGAACAGCAGCAGACTAATTCTCAGGCTTAGTTCAGGGGGAAATGTAAAGTTTTGCTACAAAGTGTGGAGAAGAAAGCTATTTTGCTGACTATAAAGCCAAGAAGCCAATGCCAGGCATGGTGGTGTGTGCCTGTAATCACAAGGTTAAAGCAGGAGAGTAGTATCCTTTCCTTGTCAAAGAGGAATTCCTAGGTAGATCAGTAGAAAGCATTTAGCTAGCACGCATGAAGGTCTTTGGCTCTGTCTTTAGCACTGGGAGAAAAAAAAACAGTTGAACTGGGTACTTACTAAAATCTTTTCAAATACTATAAACTTAAAAAAGATTAAAAGATTTTCCAGTTCTGAAAACTGATTTCAAATCATAATGGGGAGATCATAGTTTTTTCTATCTCATTAGACAGCAGCTACGATTCTTCAACCACACAGGAAATTGTTACACAAGCAAAAGTCAGTCCTCACCTCCGGTCTCAAACTTGCAATTTTCCCATTCACTCCACTGTCCTACATTGGATCATTCATCGTTTATGAGTAACTAAGTGGAAATGTCTCTTGTTTTTATTTTATTGCTTGAAATGAATGTAAGAAATTCTTACTAGCAGGAACAAAACTAACATAATTATGGCTTGTGATCTAAATTAAATGGTAGTTTAGCTCCAAACCTTACAAAAGAGAGTTAATGATATCAAAAACCATAATGGTATACTTTACTGTTAACATAGTATATCACTTACTAACTTCCTTATGCTATATAAATGTTACTTAGGAAACAATTATTATTTTTCTATAGTAAACTTTATTACTAAATATCCATGAGTGGGTGTGATGACCCTGGTCTGTAGGTCCAGAACTTGAAAAGCAGAGGCAAGAGGATCAGAAGTTTCAGGGTCATCTTTGACTATATAGCATGTTCAGTAGCCTAAGTTGAATGAAAATCTGTCAACACACACACACAACACACGCACACACACACATACATTATAGTCATTTTTATTTGTATACATAACCTGATAATGCCTCAGGAAGAGAAATCGATGGCTTTAAAAACATTTGTAAGTTTTGGAAATGTCTGATAAACACACAGAAGTCAAAAGGTAAAGTTAAATGAACCAGAATTCTTCACACAACATTAATGGTGTAGGAGGTCCTTCTGTATTTGTGTTGCTTTCATTGGTTAATAAAGAAACTGCTTTGGGCCTGGTTATGGGGCAGAACTTAGGTAGGCGGGGAGACAGAACTGAATTCTGGGAGGAAGAAAGCAGAGTCAGGGAGAGCCATCATGGAGCTGTCAGGTCAGACACACTGAATCATTCCCGGTAAGCCACGACCTCATGGTGACATACAGATTATTAGATTATTCTAATTATTAGATTATTCTAATAAGAGCAAAATTCCAGGGATTCATATTGCCAACCTGTGAACATATATAATTGTGATCCATAGTAACAAAGAAAGTTTGAGTTATTTTACATTCTTTCATTTTATTAGATATTACATAACAGGTACATTTATAATATTCTTCCTAATATCTATTTATATTAAATTTACATTATGTATACACAAACCCAAATTTGTTTTTCGTAGACCTACCTTTCACTTTGTAGACCAAGCTGCTCTCAAATTCATGATTCTCACTGTCACTCACTCCAGAATTTTGGGATTACATATATGCAACACCATACCCAATCTATTTTCAAATATTTTTTATTTCTTGCAATTTTAAAAATTATTTTTTTTAAATTTATTTATTTATTTATTTTTCCATACATTGTTTTGTTTTATTTTTTCCATTCAAGAACATAATTAAAGAAATAAAATTAATTATAGAGTTAAATTTCAGGGAAAGTTCTATCCTTATATTCTAGACTGCACTTCCCCCTCTTTCATTTATTTTCTAACAAAAGCAACACAAAGCTGAAAGTGCTAAAAAAATAGTCACATAGCATCCTTATTAGTGGTAGCTCTTCTTTTTACAGAGTAATAGCATTTACATCTGGCTATATAGTTTCAGTATGTGTTCTTATTTTATTTTCAACTTAACTATGAATTAATTAGGGCCAATATTTTAGCATCACTTATGCAAATAAACAGCTAATAGTAAATAAGTTGAAATGTTATATTCATGATCACACACTTAATTGTACAACCAGATTGAAACAATACCATGCTTCTGTCCCAACTTAATGTGTCAGACTTTGTTGACTCTCTATGGGAGCTCTTACCTATTGGGGAGAGTGGGGAGAAAGGAGGAGAGGTGGGAGGGAAAACTATGATTGAAATGTAAAAAAATTAAAGTAAAAAAGAAACAATGCCATGCTATCTCATTAAAGATTACATAGGACTTCTAGTATTTTCCTGCCGTCTATGTTATGGATATCTTCACAGAAATTTTGGTGGTGCTAATAAATAAATAGCACAATTGAGAAAATTTGGAAGTAGGCTGGAGGGATGGCTCGGCCACTAAAGACAAGGCTCACAACCAAAAATATAAGAAATTGTAGGGGCTTGGTGTGCTCTTGTTAGTACAGTGTTTGCCTAGCATGTGAGGCTCTAAGTTTCATCTCTGGCATCATTAAAACAAAAGTTATATAGAGTTTTGAGTGTGCATGTGTGTGTGTGTGAGAGAGAGAGACAGAGACAGAGACAGAGAGAGACAGACAGAGACAGAGGATAGAAATGATTAAAATAAATGATAAATGTTTTTCTGCAGTAGAGTAGACATTCGTTTAAATGTGGTCAAAGGTTATATAGACATAGCTGATTGATGAGCAACATGTCTTTGATAAAAACCTTAATAAAAACCAAATCACATTCTGTAGAATAAATTGGGATGCAAGCCATTCTACTGTGTTTTAGCCAAGTAAGGTTTCTTCAAAGTCAAAAAAGCTCAGTTTGATTTCTGCTTCTAATTTTCCAAAAATGCTTCAACTTATTATACTATTTTCTCTTATACCTATGAGCCCTAGCCTGTTCATATTTACTGTGAAATTCAGAGCCTGTGTAGCAGATGCTTTCAATATTTTACAATATCACTTTATATGCTATTGCTTAATGATGTTATAATAATATACATAGCACTGACCCTTAGATTTAAACCTTCCTTCCTTTCCATAGAAAACTAGTAAAAAATTAAAATATATTATTATTTTACTCCAAAATCACTTTTCAGTAGAGAATTCCCAATAAGAATTCACTAATATCTTGCTTAACATCAGTGTTGCTAACTTCCTGACTAAGAAGGAGTTTCATGACTAGAAAATGTCTGGTTCATTTAATATAATAGATTTATACGGGACACATAGGTGGTTAGTGTGTAAAGGCTTCAAAGGACAAAGACGGTCATGGGCAGCTGTTCAACTAACTAGAGGCCATTATTATGTTCCATACCACCTTTTCTGATGCCCATATTAGAAGTTTTCTGATTTTGAATCTTTGCGGGTGACTTAGACACTAGAAACAAGAGACGAAAAGGCCATTTATACTTGGTTCATGGCTGCCATCATAGCTCCCTTTTGACTTCTAATTACATTCCCATGAAAACCATAGTTAGATGTCTTTTGCCATTTTATGAATATAAATTGCACTATTTCTATTCATATGAAATAATTTTGAAGTAATCATTCAGTTTTTCTGTACTAAGATCTTAAACTGTGACTCCTGTGCCTCTTTTTGATCATTGGAGACATGTCTTTCGAAGCCTGATTTACTTCAGGTCATAAGAACATGACAGAAAATAGAGCACCTGTGCTTAGAGTCATATAACTGTCAAAGCAGAATTTGATGTCCATTTCCCCTCTGCTTAAATCACTGCCACAAATTATATTGGTATGCAACAAATATCAAGATATAATACTGTAAAGAAGTATTAAATAGATGTCATACATATAGTTAGAAACAGTACCAGCATGTAAGCAAGCTGTACATTTGACTATGATATAATCAGTTGCCTGTAACTATTAGTTTCTGATACCAAAAGGCTATTTATTTTTATTAGATTATTTTTAGTAATATTAAACAAGATACTTCATAATTTTTCAAGGTATAGATGATGCTGTGAAAGTAACCATGAATTAACTACTAAACATAATAATTAATCAATGGAATTAAAGTATTTCCATATTTCTGAGTGATTCCATACTTTGTATGGGTTTTTAAAAATTAAGACATCAATGTAATGTTCTTGTGTGTCTGTTAGAGAGAGACAGAGAGGGTGACAGAGACAGACAGAGAGATGGAGACAGAGGAGAGGGAGAAAGAAGGAGAGAGGATAAAAAAGAGAGAGGAGAGAGAATGAGTGATAAAGAGAAAGAGAGAGGTTTGTGGGGGATGGGTCTGAGCATTCACTGAGGTCAGAGGACAACACTCTGCCTTTGATCCTCTCCTTCCACCCCTATCTGGCCTACAGGGATTGGATTCAGGTTAGCTGGCCTATGCTACACGTTCTTTACCCACAAAGACACTTTTCTGGCCACTACTGATTATGTTTAAAGACGCCTAAAGTGACATTAAAAGATGGTTCTTGACTACCTTTTGGTAACATGAATAGTTATTATTAGTGCTGAAGCCATAGAGAGAAATCTATTCTTTCAACCCTGAATTCAGGTTCTTTTCCCACATAGTCCACTGCCTGTGAAGCAGAATAAGAGAAAGCTTTTAAAATTTTGACTGCATCATACTGTCCTTGAGAATCACATAATGCTTAATAAATTCAGAATGAACAGAAAATACATTTGCATTCCTGGCTTAAAAATTAGAAACTTAGTACAAATATGTGAATACCTTGAAGATTATGACTTTTATTATTACTGACATGAGCACATAAGATGTAATTATGTTTGTGTTATGTATGATATGCATACATATTCACAGCAGGAAGAAAAGAAGAGTAATTTTGAGGCTTATATTAAACTTATATTAATTGATTGGCCACATAGACTTATGTAAGCTTTGATTTTTTAATTTGAGCAACTGATGTCTGAAATAGCTCAAAATTGGATGCTTACTCTATAAATTACATCCCTTAAAAATGTACAAATGCAAGCATGAGTCACTAGCTACAGAAGCCCATCTTTAATCCATTATGTCATTTTCATAAGGAAACAAACCAGTGACCTCCAGTCATTTTTAAAACAATGCCTCTGAACTACAAAGTATGGTAAATATGCAATCACAACATGAAAAAAATCTATAAACTCAGGTAAAAAAAACTTTATAAAATGAATTCTCTTTCCTTCTATGACTATTTTCCCATTCATTTGTGTGAATACCTTTTATATACAGGATGGGCTTAAAGCTATATTGAAATATTATTTCATTTATCACTATATTGACACAGGAGAAATCATGTGTCCTTTTGAGGTTCTTAGTCTCATTAATAAAACAATTTAAGAATGGATTCAGATGCAAGCACAAAGAAAAGTTTTATTAGAATTTAAAAGAAAAAATCAAAGCTATAAAGCCACGGCAGCCACCCAAGAGGAGAGAATGGAGGAGAAAAGGAAAAAAGACCATTCCCTTTAGACTGGCATGCACTTCAGGCAGATGGCAAACAAATAGCCACATGACAGAAAGGCATTAGCGAAAAAGCAAAGAAGCTCAAAATGTTGAGGGGAAAGCCCCAAAAGAGAGAAGTAGCAGGAAATAGAAATGGAAAGAAGATAAAAAAAAAAAAGCTCAAGTCAGGGTTCAAACTACAAAGGCTGGGAGAACACCTTTCATGGCACCTTGAGTAACAAACAGCCTACCAGTTCAAAAATGAGTCAAACACTTATGCAGTACCTGCTCAGACCTAAGGTTCTCCAGGCCTGAGTTGGAACACAAGTCAGGAGATAGACATCGTATAATGGCTTCTCCAAATCAAGAATGTGTGAATCCTTAAAGATCTCAGTTCACATTGATAAGTGAGGGAATCACTATTTATTAATAGCAAATGGATAGAAAGATGTGCAAGATGTTATACATTTGGCAGAAGTCTGTCATGTAAGGTTTTATTCTTCTTGGAATCCAAGGTGGCAACAGTGTTGGGACAATGACTTATCTCTGTGCCTTCCACCAAAATAAAGGGCAAACACACAAAGTGACAATATAAATATCAGACTTTTATTCTGCCTTCCATTATCTTGTGGGTCCAAGAGAGGAGTCAATGCTTTTTCACAAAAGCAGCTGTTTTTACCAAAAGTACCTGTTTCACAATGGGCAGATGTTTGTTTATAGGTTAAATCACTCATTATAGCTGTTGTTTGCCCAAACCCAAATAAGCAGTCTCTTTGTGGTCTTCCTTTATTCCTAAATGGAGGAAGTTTCCTCCTTAAATGATTATGAAAATCTGTGAATGTACAGAAAAGTGCATTCAGCTCTTTTGTGATGCTAGCATCCATCGGCTCAGGTCTCAATATTGGTAATAATTTGTGTAATGTTGAGGAAAACCTCTTAAATAATCACAGAATTATCCCCTATGTCACTTTATATACAAATTATAAGTCGTGTCAAAAGTAATAATATGAGACTTGGAAAATTTTAAAATGTGTGCTTTAAAACATGTATTTGTATTAATATATGAAACACGGTTGTGCTCAGGGCCATCTCGCACCTCCAAAAATCAAATTTGTTGTGGAAATTTAAAAATTGTAGTAGCTCAATAAGGTAAGGGTAGATCAAAGACTTGAACTGATAATATATGCATCATAAAATGTGTCTGAAATTTATAGTTAGTTGACGGGGAAAGATATGTTGATAGATGAATATATTACCATAAAGAAGGATATGAGCCATGAGTCAGAGAGCACAAAGGAGCATTTCTGTCACGAGAGATAGATACATGAAAATGCCATAAATTTGAGGCTAGCCTGGGCTACATAATTCCATTCAAACAATAAACAACAAAGAAAATGTCGTGATTAGGCTGGAAGGATACACTCAGAAAAGAATTAACTTTAGTGAATTAACCTTTTAAAAATCTAAAACAGATCAAAAATATTTTTGCTTGTTAAGTTTCGGATAAATATTTGTCTAAAAACCTTAGACGATTATATTTTTTCCCATGGGGGAACAGAAATGCTTCATGATAAGATATCTCAATCTTATCATGTGAGGGAAAACTGAATAAAAAATTCCTAACAATGACATCACAGCACACATTGTTCTGGCTGCAGTAGTCACATGTGACCACTAGGGGGCCGCTATTCCATTTGCCACAGTTGTGTGATCAAAACCAGAAATATTCCCTCCATGAGTACTGAAAAATTAGGTGAAATTAATTTAAATTGGAGCTGCAACAGGTAGAGTAGATTACTACAGTGAAGCGAGATGATATGTTTTGTTGCAGTGCAATCTATACTTTGTATCATGTAAATCGATAACAAGTGTATCTTCACTATGCATAGATTCTTAGCTGTCCTTGAAAATAGCTAATTTTGGATCTCTGCCTCCTGAAATATGTTACAGAGAATAAGCTTTATGCACCTTTCCCCTAAAGAAATTGATTTTTCTATTTTAAATATTTTAAAGCTTCCATACAACAGAATCTTAATTTTGAACATTTATTATCACAGTTGTTGCAATGAATCTTTGCACTAACTTCTCGAAGTGACAAAAAGGTGGTCTTACAGATTTATTAATATTAAATGCATTTTTAAATAACATTCAGATAAGAAGGGAAATTTTTATTCAGATTGTTTCTCTCCTGTTTTTCTCACAGCTACTTTCTTGTACAATCATAAGGAATGAGAGGTAGAGTAAGGTATTGCTATAATACATTCAATCTGGGATACCGTGAAATATGCACATCAAGTTGATTAAAATTGTGACTAAAGTTTGCAATTTACATATTTTTATATTACTCATACCAAATTATATTGATAGGTCTGTTATTTAATTATTTTAATAAGCTCAAATCACAGAATAATATTTTCTATATATTTTTCATAATTTTAATGGTTTCTACTTCACTGCATTTTACTTGGCTCACCAAAAATCTTTGCTTTTATTTTAAGAAAGTGTCTGTATTTAAAACATCTTGGTCCTGTTTGTAGGGCTTGGAGAAACTTTTCCTGTTTGAAATAAGAAATTAAAATTACTAAGAGTTTGTTAAAAATGTAGCTATTATTTGTTTTAACCTTGACTTCGCATTCAAAAATAAATGAGTACAAAATTGATACTGCTATGATAACGGGCATTTAAATGATGATTGTCAAGTGTTATTTTCTTTCCCATAGGTTAATATCATCTTAGGATCTATGGAACAAACAACAATTGTCTTATGTGAAATGGTGGCTCAACCTAACATGTGATATAGACTTTTGCTGATTCACTTAGAATATCAAATTGACATAGGATTTTTCCTGAGCAGAAAGACAGAGGTGCACCTGCTATACTGATGCTTCAATTGGAAAACTTATGGAGCTAAGATTTTCATGTGGAGTTCGTGGATAGCATTCCAGATACTTTTCAGTCAGGCCTTACCAAAGACAATTGCATAAGTACCTTGGCTAGACCCTTCCTTATAGAGTCCTTATTCTATTTTTATTTCATTTTTACTTTCAGGGTTCTCAACCAATACCTGCAAGCATAGGCCAATGAACATCATCTTTCCAAATTAATTGTAAGTATACCCGTAAGCATGCCTTGAGACTCTTATTTTGAATTAATATTTAACCATTATATATAGGTGATTACAACTATTTTGAAAACTTAGACCTGCCCCCAAACTACTAGGACATAAACCATCAATGGCTTACTGCCTGTGAAGAAATATTTAATTGAAAATTATTTTAAGGCAACCTAAAACAATTATGTTTTTATCAAATTATGTTTTATCAAGTTATGTGTGATGCAGATACCCTTATCAAGTGGCAAACCACTATCTCGACTTTGTGAAATTATTTTATCATAAGGTTTGATGTTTGGAAAATTTGGTCAGTTATTAAAAGCCATGATCTCTCAATTTCCACCTAGAGTGGCAAACTCACAGCTGTGGTTTGGAATAAGAAAATCAGACTATCATTTACTGGTGTTAGATTTTAGAAAGCAAAGCTCTTTAAATATTCTTGACAGATGAAGCTGGTGAGGTACTTGGCTGAGTAGTGGCAGAATCTGGGTCCATACCAGGCAACACAATAAAACATTTGTCATCATGAATTCTCAGGCCAAGTATAAAGAAGATGAGAACCTTTGGTTTCAGTCACAATTCTGAAAACCAATGAAGACAAACTATCAGTCATTAAAGACGAAAAGCAGAAAAGTGAATGCTGGGCTTGGTGGCACACACCTTTAATCCTAGCATTCAGGAGGTAAAGGCAGGTGGATCTCTGAGTTCGAGGCCACCCTGGTCTACAGAGTGAGTTCCAGGACACCCAGGGCTACACAGAGAAACTCAATCTCTAAACAAAAGAAAAGGGAAAGGAGGGAAGGAAAGAAGGAAGGGAAAGAAAAATATGATTATGTGACTGAATAAATAGATTACAGGTTAGGCAATTCTCAGTTAATTTCTCAATGTCTATTCTACATGGGAAGTAGAAAAAGGCAAGATCTCCTGAGAAAATTGGGAGCATGGTGACCATGGGAGAGGGTTAAAGAGCAGGGGAGAGTAAGGAAGGGGAGCAGAGAAAAATGTATAGCTCAATAAAATCAATTTTTAAAAAAGGAAAAAAGAAAAAGAAAAAATTCTCACTGTCGTATTTATGTAGCTAATACCACAAAATGAATTTACAGTTGTAGTTTTAGAAGAATTGACGATTCTAAAAATCTAATTCATTACTCTAGGGATATTTGAATGTGTACTTTTAATAGAATGTTTATATATATACATATAAATTAATGTTACTATATATATATATATCAGTACAAAAACAAAGTGAAAGATGCAAGCCTACTAAACTTCAAAAGTTATTAAGAAGGAAATAGGAATGGGAATATCTGCTACACACATAATTTGTTATTTTGAAAAATGGAAGAAAGAAGAAATTAGTGAGTTTTTTCATCAAGGGGGATATATCAAAAATGGCTACATGTACCCATAGTCAAAACAACCAACATCAAATATCTTGTCATGTTATTAAACACATCCATACTTAATGTGATAGTAGACATAACACTTCTTGTGTTTTATATATTTTAAAAGGGTTCTATTACTCTCTTTCACTAGTTTTTCATGTGTTGGAATAAAATGAATCCTTAGGGGAAATTCAAAATGTACAAAGTGTAAAATTGTGAAGTACCTCAGCAGGAGAAATCTCACTGTAAGTTTATGAAGATCGAAGTGTACCACAGATGTTTTCAGTGTGTTGGTGAAATAGGTTAACATGGATGTACAGGTAAGTTTACATGGTATTCACACGAGATCATCTCATGCTGATCAACAGCATCATAAGCCCTGTACAGTGAGAAAGACCAAGGTCAGTCTTATCACAACACGAGGTCAGTCAATTCCACCTTTGCTACCACCCTTTCAGTACTATTCTGCCTTAGGTAAAACATCTTGTCTCTACCTCTATATGCTCAGTGTCTGCTACCCCACAATAAGTGTTTACTTCGTCTCTTCCTAGCCTGTGCACTCTTTGTGCACATACCTACTGAGCCTTGGTTCTTAATCAGCCATCAGAGAAACTTCGATATGCAAATTCATCTTAAGGTACCAATTGTTGATAAGTTCTATCCCATTCCTCCTAGAAGAAATTCAAAGGCAAAATATAGTTCAAAATCCATTTTGAGGTAAAGTTTTCAACTAGTTCACTTCTCCAAGAGGCTCTCCTTGCCAGGGTGTGCCAGTCACATGAAAACTGCACCCACCACTCACCTACTATAAATGGTTGGAAACTAGTTGTTTATTCCAATGATGTAGCTAATGTTCTTAATATGCTAATACTCACTGTATAGAGATTAGTACCAAGAGTGCTATTATAATACCTATATACCTCTACACCTATGAGCTATTTTTCCATGACAAGATTAACATGGCACACACATGCTGGGCAAGCATACTACTACAGAGCTTTTGAGTTTCTGTGACAATTTAAGAATATATAAAAATCAATAGTTTTTTAAAAATAAAAGGAGGTTCACATGATTTGTTTTACTATCCTTCAAAATTAGTAATAACTTCCCTGTACTCCTACAGATTCAAATACAAATATATATGCTATATATACACATGAACACACACAGATAGATAGATAGATAGATAGATAGATAGATAGATAGATAGATAGATAGATAGATAGATAAAATCTCCAAGATAATGATTTAGGTTAGATATTCAATGTCCCTTTGAAAACCAAACAGTTTTCAGTTGAACAGCTGTGTTCTTTCTGAACAAGATAAAGTTTGTAATAATATCAGTAAGTACTGAAGGAAAACACTGGTACCTTAGTTTTGTCTTTTCGGTACATGATAACAGTACTGAAAGTTCTTTATCTCAGTAGTTAATGTAGTGAAGAAAGAGCACCAACAGATTACCTCTACACCTCCAGGAAAAGATGTATACTTGCCACTCTCTTAAAAATGGAAGAACTTTTATTTTGGACCACGTGGCCTTGTGGTATTAGAAATTAAACAAATTCACTTATCAAACAGCTGATATGAACTCTCTGATGCATAACTTTCAGAATGTTTCATTCTAGGTTTGCAAGTGATTTACCAAAAATATAAAAAATAATGAAAATATATGTCAAATATTACTATTGATAGAGTTCCATTATTTTACAGTGCACTGTATTATAATGTGTCCTTTCCAAACATATTTAAAATACTTGTACTTTTGAAGCATAATTTCTTTACCTTTCAACTCTTTATTTGAATAAATTAAAACATAATCAGAAAGGTATGAAGGAAGCAAAGAATTCAGTGCTAAAACTGAAATATCATTATGTTCTATATTGGTTAACACATTTGTATCACCAATAAGAACACAGTGTTTTACTTGGAATACCTACTTGATCATCAGTTTTACAATAATTATAAAAGTTATATAATAAAATAATAGTACTTCTAGAAGAGAAACAATCAGTCATACTGTTTTGAAAAGACATACAGAAAGTATTTCAAGCATAGGTAAGATTTCAGCCTTTGTGATCTGGCATTATACAGAGTATTTTTGATAATCTAAACCTTTAAGCCAAACTTTTTAACACTTCATTGAACACAAAAGACGTAGGATTGTCTAGATACTTAAAGAGCTTCTCGTTGCCCTATAAGTGTGTAGGAATGTAATTAAAATATGCACTCATAAAAAATAAATCTATGTAATCTAGTTGACCTAGCTAGAAATTTAAAAACCATGTACAGTACAAATACATTTTTATTAGATGTAGGCTGTGCTAAAACTTACAAAGCTAACATGATGGTTTAAAGTACATATATTATAAAAAAAGTTTCAACTTCCTCAAAATTAGTGAAAGTCACACTATTTTGACAGGTAAGCAACCAAATAGTCTGTAGTAACTTCAGTGACTGCCAACGTCAGTGAATACATGCATGTAAGTGGTTGTCATGATCAAAGGCTTTGCCACACAAAAATATTGATCCCAAATTTCGCTACTTTAAAAGATTAGTCTTAAAAACATACTTAATGTAATTTAGAAAGCATCAGCTGAACTTTTCCCCCAGAAACATACCCTAGACACTCTATTGGCTCAAGGTTTCAAGGTCAACCCTTGCTACGTGGACAGTTTGAAGCCATCCTGGGCTATCTAAGATTCTGTCTCATACAGAGAACAGAACAGACAGAAGCAGTAGAAAAATCTATAGTTTCAAGCTACTTTAATTTTCCATTGTTTTATTATTATTTTATTTTGTTCTAACGAGTTGTCCTTTACTATTTCACAATAGCCTAAATTTTTCTTAAATCTCATGTATCTGCTATGACTCATACATTTTGTGATCCTGGTCACCTTTTTTTTTATTTTTTCAAACAGTTGAATTTTTAAACAAACTATTTCAAACTATCATGATGAGTTATAGTCTGGTGTTTCTGGAACCTATTGTATCTAGAATTTTCAGAGGATCCTATTATGCAGCAGATTCTCAAACAACAAGTTTTGTGTAGAGTCCAAGATCCTATTTTGAATAAGGTCCCAAGTTTCCAGGGACTAAATTTGGACCAAGGTCAGAGAGCAGGAGGCAACTGTTTTTCTCTTTAAAAAGTCTTACAGTCCAGACTTTGGATGTTGTGAACCATGTAGGCCCTTTGCCTGTAGCTCAGAAAGCCACAGACAGTATACACGGTCGGCCTGGGTACAAATAAAAACCGCATGAGGACTACACAGAAATCTGAATACTTGTACTCTTTCCAAGCCATGCAATATTGTTAATATTTTGATTATTTTTTCAACTGATTAAATATTGAACCCTATTGTTGGCTTCTACTTCAAACAACTTTCAGACCAGCTTACCGGAGAATGAAAAAACTAATCAATAATATTGTCACAGTTTAGGAGGGTAGTATGAGAAAGGTGAGCTCTGTAGGATCATTGCAATCCAGACTTGAAGATATAAGACTTTTCTAGACAAGTAAGTGGGAGTGGAAGCATAGAAAGAGACATGAGGAAGAACATCAGGATGTTTAGAGAAATTAAAGCGTCAAGTGTATGTAAGAAAAAAAGGATCCATTCTTGGCCAAGAAACTCAATGAGATGGGAATTTCCCATAGGGATGTTGAAATAGTTTAAAACTTGAATGAGTAGTGGCATCAGGTGAGCATGGTGAGTGAGCAGAGGGGAATGCTATTAAGTTCTGCATTTTAGAATTTCAACACCGGACTCGTCTGTTGTGAGAGAGAAAGGGGATAGAAATGGCTGAGGCACTACAATGGGAAGGTCAGGACTTTAAAAGTGGCTGCAAACTGTTCTGAGATAAAAGCTTTTTAGAAGCATTTGTAGAAATCATCTGGCTTTGTAACTTCATTGTTGAGAGGTGAAATGAACACTGAGTAGTCAGGAAGGGCAGACCTCTAAAGTCAATACTTTTTATTGTTACAAAGCACACAGCAGACTGAGAAAAGGGTAACTAAGAACGAAGGAGCGAGGACCTTAAAAGGCGAGCTCTACAAATGTTTAGGGGCTGTTACACATTGCTAATAAGCTAAGGAATAGGCATGCCTGCTGTGTCTAACAGCAGCATGTAGGTTCTTTGATGTTTCTGGTCATTCCTTGGAGATAGTAATGGGCTGAGATGATGGGGTGTGTTGCTGAAAAATACACTGCACACACCTGAAAAGGAAAAAGAGATAGTTTATTCTGGAGCCAATTATCAGTGACTGTGACCTGGAAATACATATTCAGGTTTCCCCAAATATTGTATTACAATAGGTTAACCACTTAATGAAGTTCTTAAAGTAACAGAACAGAGAAAGTCATTAATTAAAACCTTTTTCAAATACATAGGTAGGTGGGCTACAGCTAAGTGGAGCATTCTTTCTATAGTCCTCAGATGCAATTTCATGACAGTCTTCACTTTTGAGTTAGTGGAAGTTAGGAGTCTGCTCATGTATTCCACATGATTACACACTAGTTGCCTATTAACTCACCCAAAGCAGAGGGAAATAAATGGCAATTCACAGGGACAAGAGTTCCCAAGATACCTTCCATCACTCTGGAAACACAGCATTCTAACCACCACACTGGCATCAACATCCTCATCATCATCTTACCTGCCCTGGTAAAATGTTCAATGTAGGTGTAGCTTCTTTGGGGGAAAAGTAACTCATAGATATTACACAAAAAATACCAGAATCGAAAATATAAAACAAACTAAATATCAAGTACAAAATTAACATATTTCTTAATTCTTTCTGGATCTCTCTTTGAATCTCTCCCTACTGCCTTTCTCATGCAACTTCACCATTTCCCAGTCATGTGGTTTGTTGATTACAAGGTGTGCTTCATTGAATTGCTAAAGGGAACTTAAGTTTTACAGAACACCTACTATACACAAGACACTTCTTAAAAGTTTATTCAACAGTGTAATCAATGGCGAATTTTATCACTGTTTAACATACAAAGAAAGATGGGAAAACCTGACCTATCCAGCAAGACTATAAAATAAACACCAAGTTTGCCATAAACTGTAGGTTATAAATAAAATTCCAGAGGAATTTTTACTCTTTCTCAATGGGGAAATTCTAGTTTTTCTACCAGTTAATATGAGAGATTTTTTCTCCTGCTTTGATCATCAAATCAAAACAAATTACATAAAAACTTAGGTAGAAATTATGAGATTGTTAGCTTGTTCTGTTGTTTTTTTGAAGTAGGGCTTTGCTCTGTAGGCCTGACTAGATTAGTATACAATGAACCATGTAATTCAAGCTAGCCTTGAACATGGGGTAGTCACCAAACCTTAGCCTCCTAAATGCTTAGGGTTACAGACATGAGCCACCATGCCCAATTTAGTTGATTTTAATGATGAAAGGAAAGGCATCATGGTTTTATTAAAGAAAGTTGTCAAGAGTAGCAAATACACATATAGGAAATAACAGAGTTGTTTATCTCTTTGGTGCGTGTGTGTGCGCACGCACATGCTCATGCTTAACATTCAAAGGACAGATGACTAAGTTTCTCATCCAATGAATAGAGATGTTATGTAGAGATATAATAGAAACTATGCCAGTGTCTGTCATGATGCTGGATGTGATTAATCCTATTTCCTCCAATTTTCACAACATTATAATAAAACTATTTTTTATCGCACTTACTTAATACTATTCTCCACTAAACATGCCTAATGAAAGCTGTTAGTGTAAATTTGGTAGCATTAACAGTCAAATGCATCCTGGTTGCAAACAGACAGCTAGCATTGTTTCTTTTCTATCATATATTTATTATAATTATCTTTATCAAAACTTTTAACCCTGGGTTGCACGATGACAAAGTGAATAAAGATGGTTACTGCCAACACTGATGACCTGAGTTCTATCCCCAAGCACCACAGGGTAGAAGAATAGAATTGACTCCCACAGGTGGCGCCATCTTCCCAACACATATTGTGGCACACACACACACACACACACTTTACAAAGGATTCAAAATGTCCTTTAATCCCAATTATCTTAGTCCTCATATGGAAATCAGTATACGTTTGCCAAAGAAATTTCATGAATGGTTTCTTGAAGTTTTTAACATAAAGGAATAACTTAGTAAGTATTGAAGAATCTGTATTTTTCTTGAAAATTATCTTTTATTTTTAGTAAGGTCAAAATAGATGGTAGATATTGATAACTCTGGTTACACAGTAGGAAATGAGCTTGCTGTTTATATCCAGAAAACAGTGCTTATACACAAAATAGAATTGTTTTAAGTACATTCAAAACACAACACATATCTGAAACTTCTTGAGATATTTTTCTGTACCAACACGCCTTTTATCATGTTCCCCTTCTAAGATTTCAACAGGCACTTCTCAATATTTGTGCACTTAACAAAACAATACTATTTATAATATTATTAAGTCTACTAATTTATTGGAATCCCAGCTTAAAAGTTATCTTTTATAATTTAATCAATGTTTACCCACAGTAAGAAATGTTTAATTAATGTTTTCAATAAATGTTAGATGAAGGTGAGTGAATTACTCATTTCCATTCTTTGTTATTTTTAAATCCTTGCATTTCTGCAGATCTTTGCTTCCTTTAAATTGGACCTACACTTATCTGCTAATTGATTTTAAGAAAACACATCATATTCTTCTGGATGTAAAAGAACAAATGATTGTCTTTATTCTACTATATTTTTGACAATTATTTTAAATTTGTTTTTGAGTACTCGATGTGCTAACATTTAAGTGCAACATAACTTTCTTACATTATTTGTTCCTTGTTCTTTCTTTTAATTAATATTCACACTGCTAATTCTGGCACTTCTCCTGCCTTTAAAAGGAAAGCCACATTTTTAGTTTGTAAACAGATTGTTGTTATCATATAACATTTATTACTCATTCTAAACAGAAAGTCATAACATGCATTTTTATCATGGAACCCTCATATTACAGAGATTTTTTAGATTTATGAAGACAGACTAAAAATATTTTAAAAATTTTTGAATCTCAAATATAATTACATCATTGCACCCTCTCTTCCCTCCCTACAACTACTCCCACTCACTCCTCTTAAATTCCTGACCTAATTTTCTATTGTTATTGCTCTCTCTTGCTCTCTTTTTATACATATATATTATATTGTATAATGTATGCACATATACATATGAAGATAGATATGTGTACTTATAATGTGTAAACACAGCGTGTTTAGACTCTCTACTTTTTACTCATACATATATGATTTCAAGACTCACCAATTTGCATTAGATAAACAATCAGGCAACTTATTCCTTGAGAAGACTAATTCTCCTGGTCTCAGCATTCCTTAGTTGCCTGTAAGGATAGGGTCTTGTGATATTTGTTTAGGGTAGAGTAGGGTGTTGTGAGAATTCCCTCTTCTATGTTAGCATATCTTTAAGTGTTGTAACTTTTTGGGTCTTGCTTAGGCAGCCATATTGTTGAAGAATCATGGTTGCAGCAAAATATATTTTAAAGTGATTACAGCTTTAGGAAAATGTTTATGTCAAAACGTATAACTGAAAAGAAAGATCATGGAAGGCACTATGAGACTAATGTGAGATGAACAATTAGGAGGTTAGTTTGTAGGGCAACAATGTGGAAGAAGAGGGTTTGAGCTTAAAATTGAAGACAGAATTGAAATAGGAATGTGGAGAGATCAGAAGAAAGATTATTTCAAAGTGTATTATTGGAGAAGTGTATCTAAGTGGGAGCTCATGAAAGCCTTTGGAAGTCAATGACCATTGAAGAGAACAGAGCTGATGACACCTGTGAACTTTCTACATGATTTAACTAAGAGGAATAAAGATAAAATAGGTAAAGTGAGAGATATCAAGAAGATGTTGATTAGGGGAAGATCACAATATGGGTAGCCACTCCGCCAAAGGGAAACTCGTAGATGTACATAGATACACAGAAAGGGATTTCTTATCTGTATCTCATAGTTTTGAGACTTTGGTAGATATAGGGAGGGCTCTGTAATGTTTACACTGGGTACCTCACTAGGGTTGTTTTCAGGTGTTTGGCTTTTTTGGCGTGGTCAACGTTTTTTGCATGGCAAAATTTTTAGAAACCGAGTCTATCCACTGTCTTATTTTCTATCTAGATCACCTTTTCCTTTCGTGTGTATGTGGTGATAGGGATTGTATTCAAGGCCTTGCACAGACTATGCAAATGGTCTACAACTGAGCTGTACCTGCAGCCTACTAAACTGGGTTCTTCTTTTCTCACTATTCACCAGTTCAGGGAACTGATTTATAGTTTAGGTTTCCCAATTGAGCAAATAAAAGTGAAGTAATTAATAAGAATTTTATGTAATTTTCATGTATCCTTCATTATAATTGATTGACCTGTTCTCAGACAAATTACTTCAGTGTTATTGCCAACATCTAACATTGAATTTTGGCATTTAAAATATTTAATTTCTTTTCCACAGTACACTGACTTTGAGTTACTGTGGCAGAGTTGGAGGTGAGAGGCAGAATATTAACTAAGTTAGAGAAAGGGAAAATGATAGCTGGGCTCTCTAAAGCCTTCAGAGGAAGGTCAATGACCATTTGGACAGCAATCATTGTCAAACAGAGATCTAGCAACTCTGCCTTCAATATACTTTATTATATCAATGCCGTAGAGAAAGTAAAGGTCTCAGTTTATGGTATTTAAAAAAATGTATAAATCTAAGTTTGTTAATTTGACTTCTTATATTAATAGGCAATACATTAATTTGTGTTAGAACTAAAAACGATATAACCTACTTTTGAAAAAAGCAAAAACCTCCAATTAACATATATAAACATCCCTGCCACAGAGAACGTATGCTGTTTATTGCTCTAAATTATTCAGAAGTTTTCACTCAATTTGTTATAAACATCAGACAGAAAGAAGATTCCAGAACTATTACTTAAATGCTTTTTGATTGAACTGTATTTTCCCTTCTCTTTGTGTCTATGGAGGTTAAAATAAAGAATGGGTAGAATAAAGTGTCAGGATGATACTTGGATAGTAATGCAAGGATACCCTTGAATAATGCTGAAACAGTTACACAGAACTATTATACTGTCGGCACTATCAGGAAATAATGGGGTTGCAAAGAGGGGTTCACCATGATCTTTGGCCCCTCTAGGTTTTCAGGATTTTATTTCTAAGGTAATAAAAGTTAACAAGAATAAAACAAAAGAACAGTGTGCCCTAAATATTTAGATTGTGCATATAAAAAGAGATAAAGAGTCTTGAAGTCCACAGTTCAGCTAAAGTTCCTTCAGAAAATACTCCTATAAATTAGCCTGTAGCATCTCCCTATTTTACATTACCTCTTTCATCTCAGTAGGCATCTCTTTTCTATGTGCCATTCAAACTCTTTGCATAGGTCACTTATACATGGTAGGTACTGTGTTGATCTTCCTACTTGATCAACAACATTTTTGACATTCTGATGTATAGACCAGGCTGCCCTAGAAGTCACAAAGATCTGTTTACTTTTGCTGGGATTAAAAACATATGCTGTCACATTAATGTTGTAGGATATTTTAACACACTGTGAACCTCAAGATTGTGTTATTAACTGGAAAAACTTGTTTCTAGTTGTGGTGTGTAGCATGCATAATAAGAACCCAGAGTCAGATATTGGGTTCAACCTAAAGATCAGAATAGTAAAAACAACCAAACCACTAGATATCTTTTACCCCTTTGAAATCTTCAGACTGAACTAAAGCAAGTTCCTGTCTCATCCTGCCTTATATTCCTCTCTAGTACTAGGATTAAAGGTGTGCACCATCACCACCCAGCCTCTATGATTAACTGGTGTGGCTGCTGGGATTAAGGGTATCTACAACCACTGACTGCACTGGATGACTAGTGCAGCTGCTTTGCACTGACCATCAGGGAAGCTTTATTTATTAAAATACAAATAAAATATCACTGCATTTCCCTTTTGGTCTAAAATCAAAAAGAAGGTTATACCTAATATACAAAAAACTATATTCAATAAGTATAATAACTATATACAGGCAATAAATACATCAGCGATGTCTAGTCCATTTGCATTTGATAAATTCAGAGAAAATACTCCATACCTATCCTATCTTGGTGAGTCCAAAGTCTTGTACCTAATTTACTTCATGCTATCATAACTTGTTTTCTAATCTGGTAAAAGAGAAAAACTATAACTATAAATATTTAGTCTCTAACTACCTCAGAGACCAAAGAAGGAAATAATAGTAACTTAGTAAGCAGGAAGTACGAGCAAGCAACTTCCAAAATAATGTGAGAAATGAGAGAAACAGATGACGACCTAGGCAGTCACCCAAAGTTCCTCTGCAATGTTGGGGCATCCATCTTTGGCCTACGGGACTAGAATATCTGACAGACTTTTCTAGGAAGCAGGGTTTTTCAAGGATTTTCCCACCTTCTCTTGGCAAGGTTTGGCAGTCACTTTCTTTTGTGTCCTGCTTGCCCCATTGGAACAGCATACTATCAGTAGTTGTGGCAAGGACACTTTCTTCCCAGTGGCTGACTTTTGCCACAAAGAAAGCAAACCACGTGGAGTTTCTATGATGCCCATCATCTTGTCTGAAGTAGATTGTTGCAGCCAGGAGCAGACATGAATCATTGTCATAAAAAAGGACCAAAATAACCAATGTTATTAAAACATCTGAAATGCCATAATATGTCAATCTAAGAAGTGTTTGAAGATGACCTGTCTATCTAAATATATCTTTGTTTGACCTTGAAAACATGCCTAATGTGATTACAATTTGGATTTAAATAGGTGATTAACTACTAACTTGGATTTATTGTTCTAAACAGCTTGTAATAGTAATTTTCAAGGATGAGAAATTTGCATGAGATTGTTAAATGAGATGTACCTATGAAATACCTTGAACAAGAGTAGAAAGGCATGTACAGTATGTTTTAACAAAATTAATCTCAAATTTGTATCAATATACAAAATTTGTATACAATGTACAGAAGTCCAATCCAATGTAAAACATTTAACATTTAATACTAGTTGCTGCTTTCTAAAAGTAGTTCAATAATCTACCTTTTTATCTTATCATATGCATATTCTCACATTTTTCTTTTCAGAATAGATTCAATAATCTACTCTTTTATTCTATCATATCTATATCCACTTTTTTTCTTTTCAAAACAAGATCCTTGAATCTAATTTCCTTTGTTCAGTTTTTTTCCCCTGGTCATTACCAATAACAACTTGTAACCAATACCCCTAAGCAAAGACAAATATCCATAACCCATTGAATGACTTAAAACTACCCACCCAACCTCTTGTGAATGTGGGCATCATATTCTTAAGTTTACTTCCTGCTATCCGGGGGTGACGGTATCTTTAGGGGATCCTGAAAAGAAAACTTTGGGTTAATTGTTAAGTTCTGGGAGAGGTGACTGTATCATTTGTTGTTCAGTCTCTGTGTAATGGGAAAGTGCAGGACTGGTCTCAAGTCCTGGCTACAGTAGTCTGTTAGGCTGAATCATCTCAGCTAGTCACCTCAAAATTGTTCTGAGCAGTTTGTAGTCTAAATCATGTAGAGGAAGCTAGATGAAACCTTTTTCTAAAATTAGTACTCTATATGACCATTACCATCATGACAAAAGATATATATATATATAAAAATATATATATATACACATATATGTATATATATACTAATCTTATAAAATTTATAACATTAATTGGCCCTACGTTGGGTGCCAATGGCAGTACGAGTAATAAGAACTCAGAGTAAGATATTGGGGTTCAACCTAAAGATCAGAAAAGCAAAAGCAGCCAAGCCACTAGAGAGCTATTGCCACTTTAAAATCTCCAGCCTGAAAGATGGGGAGTTCCTATCTCATTCAAACCTTATATTCCCCTCTGGAGCTGGGATTAATGGTGTTCACCCCCACCGCCCAGCCTCTATGGCTAACTAGTGTGGTTTATAGGACTAAAAGTATTCACAACCACTACCTGGCCTGTATGGCTGCCTAGTGTGGTTTCTTTGCATTGGCCTTCATGTAAGTTGTATTTATTAAAACACAAGTAAAATATCACTACAGTGGTATGAATCAGCCCTTGCACACACTTGATACAAGAGCTTTCTGCTTGAATATTGTAAACAGGATTAAATAAGGTCAACCATAGGACAAGAGGTGGAGCAATCTGCCAGTTGGCAGGAAGTGAACAAGAAAATCATAGAGAGTAAGAGGAAGTCAAGAGGATGGATAGAGAGATGCACAGGAAGTAGAAGAGATGGACATTCAGTTTCAGAGGGTTTTTTTTGTTTGAGATATCAGACGAGTTATAGAGTTTTGGGGGAGATATCAGTGCTTGGAGGAAGATCAACTGGGTGCTTTCTGTGCCTCTCTCAGTTAGAAAGTTTCTCACCCTAGAATCTGACTCAAGGGTTTTACTGGTAAAATCAAATGTTGACATTTAGTCAAAAACAACACATAGCTTTCTATTTTTCCTTTAATTTGCCACTGTTCTATCATTTCAGACTGAAAATGTCATCCTCTGGGTCACATATGAGCTTATGAATTTTTATTTCTGAAGAATAGCTATTTCCATGCTCATATATTACATAATACAAAAATCAAAAATTGTTTTTGTTGTTCTTATTTTCTTAAACCTTTAGTGTCTATGAATTAAAAAAAACATAATCCTCAGTTTGTGTTTAGAAAACAGACTCATAGAGTAGAGAACAAAAAAAGTAACATTTCACACTGTCTACACTTATAAACATTTTAAAGTTTAAAAGAATCAAGCATTTACAAGAATATGAACCAAGTTAATCTATTATAAATTGCTGGCAGAAATACAAAACCATACAAATACTTGGAAAAATGTTGGCATTATCTCCTAAAATTAGATATTCACAGTGCATAATTTTAAATAACAAATTAATTATAGCAAAAGAGTGATGGGTGGTGTGATGATAATAGTGATTCACACACTAAGGGTTATAATTAATCCCATTGTGTGCACTGAGGCCAGACTCTTAGAATTCAGGTGGCTGAATACTCAATAGTGGGCATTCAGTCTGGCAAAAGTCCAGGGGGCATTGGGCAGGTGTATTTTTGTTTGATATAGTATTATTTTATTGTTGTCCTTGTTTTATAAAATTTTACCAGTGAATAGTTGCTAACATAATAAAGCAAAACATGGGGGAAGAAATAATGATTATTTGCCAGAGGAATATCCAAGTAGCAGTTTTTCAGTTATAGCCAAGTGTGGGAAAATGGGAGATGCATCAAAGACCTTGTGTTCTGTTTTTACACATTTGGGTGAAAGTGAGGTCCATCCAGGTACACAGGAAAGATGTAACATTGTCGTTAATACAATTCAAATATAATGATCCATGTACTTATTTTGTTTTGCATTTTTTTCAAGACAGGGTTTCTCTGTGTAGCTTTGGAGCCTGTCCTGTAACTCACTCTGTAGACCAAGCTGGCCTCGAACTCACAGAACTCTGACTGTCTCTGCTTCCCGAGTGCTGAGATTAATGGCATGTGCCACCACCACCCAGCCATGATCCATGTTCTTTTCCAGGAAATATTACACAGTTGTAAGTTGTCACCCCACCTTTAAGTCAACATAAGCAATGCAGTACAAAACAACTTTGTTTTGTGAGAGGGGAATTGTAAAAGGAGTGGAAATATGTAGAATTATTAACTACAAATAATTTCCTGGTACACAAGAGGATGTACTAGTTAAGAGTTCATGCTATTCTTCCAAGGGACTGAATCAGGTATGTAACTAACAACTCCAGCCCAGGAGATATGTAACCATCTTCTGGCCTATGGCAGAACTTTCACACAGAGAGATTAAAAATGACATTTTTTTTAAAAAAGAAGAAGGTCCATAAGTTTTAAAATAAATGTTTCACACATAGTAATTTAAAAAAGAGTGATGTTCTTAACAAGTAGACAGGTGTCTAAGCATGACAGAAATGAACATCCAAGGCTGCATACTGCACTATATCTTGCACATTTTACTTGTAATTGTCACAACAGTCAAGGATGAAAATATTACTGGTTTTATTCAACATATGGAGAAACAGAGGCCAAGAAGCCTTGAGCAAGTTTTCTAAGGTACTACAACTAGACAGTGACTGTGCTGCAGCTCTGGACTTAGACTCAACTAAATCTCAACTCCTATTTCTTTCCCCTGAAGTAGACCCCAATTAGTAAATCACCCTGCTGAGTAGAAGCACCATTAATTTCTGAGCTCTTTCCACTTTCTTATTCACCCCTTCCTCCCAGCTGCTTCCTCTGCAAAGAGTACATGACCCCGCCAATAGCTTTGCTGTCTGTAGCACTGGCAAGTGACCCATTGGACTTTCCCTTGACCAATTGGGCATCGAGCAGTGCGAAAACAAAACCCTCCAAAAGCTGGGAGAGTCACACTGTGGACTCCTCCTGCATGCAGGTGGGTACAAGTCTAAATGGGTTCTGTGACCCTTCCTTACAACTGTGAGGTAATGAAAGGCAGGCAGCTCCATGACCCCTACTCATAAGTAAAAGTAGTGATGTCCATAACAGGTTAATAGCGAGTATTCAGGGTTATCCTTGCTAGGGCATCATTTTAATCCTTTCTAGCTGTGCAGCTTTTAGCAATTTATATTACCCCCTTTTAATATTCAGAGTTGAAGTTCACAAAATATGTTTGATCTTACTGGGATGACCAAAGGTTTCCATTGAGATTTCATGAAAGCATATTTAAATTTCTTGGCAAAAAAGTGTCCATTAAGTGTTGCTGAGAAAAGACAACACATGATTTTCTTCCTTTGACAAGTTGAAAATGATACAACAATTTTCCTTAGAGAGGTGAATACTTGTGTTTTGTTTGCTCCATGCTCTTATTAAATTTCTGACAAAATAGCCTTCCCTAGTTTCTTCACCACCTGTATATGATGTAGAAACTTAGATGTAGAGAAGCCCCCTTTTTTCCAAGTCTTACGTCAAGGTCCATTGTGATGTGGGATTTCCCTCTGTACCCTGTGATTACCATTGATGAATAAAAAACTGCTTTGGACCTATAGCAAGGTATAACTTAGTTAGGCAGGGAAACCTAAACTGAATGCTGGGAGAAAGGAGGCAGAGTCACGAGAAGCCATTAAGCCTCCACCAGAGACAGACATGCTGAAACTTTGCTCGTGGTGATGCAGAAAAAAATAAGATGTAAGAGTTAGCCAGTAAAAAGTTAGAGCTAATGTACCAAGCAGTATTTTAATGAAAAGAAAACCTTCTGGAGTCTTTGATGGAGTTGAAGAATTTATAGTTATAGTTAGTTTTCCTTAGGTATGATAAAAGATAGATATAAATATTGTAACTGTAATCTTGCTTAATACCTGTTGTGTTATATGTAATTTTATTATGTTAAAGGTAAAACCTTCCTTTTTATTTAAACAGAAAAAGGGGAGGTGATATGGGATTCCCTTCTGTATGCTGTGAATATCATTGGTTAATAAAGGAACTACTTTGGGCCTATATCAGAGCTATAGGGAATAGAGATAGGTGGGGAAAACTAAATTGAATGCTGGGGGAAAGAAGGGCAGAGTCAGGAGAAGCCACGTAGCCCAGCTGGAGATAGATGCTGGAACTTTTCTGGTAAAGCCGCAGTCTCGTGGTGATACACGGATTAATAGAAGTGGGTTAAGTAATATATTTTCTGTGTGATTATTTTAGGGCTGAGCAGCCAGGAACTAACAGGCAGCCCCTCCTACAGCACCATTGCTAGCCTCTTGATAATTTTAAGATATGTTCAAATATTCAAATCTCTGCTATAATCTCGTTCTGCCACATAGTGCATAGTAGGAGATTCTTTAAGAACAAATTTATCTTCACATACAAGTGTTTCACAAACAGCAGTCTCTTTCAGAAAATATAAGCTCAATGAACAATTACTGATGAATAAATTTATATAACTTATCTGCAAAATCAAACATTGGTTATTGTAAGCAGATATTGAATGCCATAATTTTGGGGACTATATAAAACAAAATGATTTTGAATCCAGTAAAAGCTGGTTGATAGTGGCACACACCTTTAATCCCAGGAGGCAGAGGTAAGCAGATCTCTGATTGTGATGCCAGTCTGGTCTACAGAGTGAGTTCCAGGATAGCCAGGGCTACAGAGAGAAATCCTGTCTCAGAAAAAAAAAAGAATTTAGTAAATATAACTTTGTGAAATCAATGGTAAGTTCTGTAAGCAAAATAAATACACTGAAGACGGATGCTAAAAAGAAATTCCATACTAGCTCAGAATTGAGTATAATAAAGGGTACACTCACAAATCACAGTCCTCTGCTCGAATGGGGAACAGCAACCAAATCCGGCAGCCGGAAGAGAGAACCAAGGCACGCATTGCATTGGCATATATAAGAGGCCCCACCCAAGTGGCTGGGTAACTTAAAGGCTACTGGCTGTAAGAATTCCCACAGCAATACACTGAAGAAAGATCTCACATTTTTTCTTTTATTGATTTAGAAAGCAATTTTAAAGTGGGGGCCTACACCATAAAGGAATAGGGATTAGAGGTCCATCTTTGGATCCTGTTTGTTTTCTGATAATTAGGTCAGCATTGTTAAAGGATGTACACAACATGAAACTCATTATAAACTTACCCTCTGGGGAACAATGAAGGCGAAATACATCACTGAAAAATACATACCTATGATAAAATTTAAATCCTTAGTAATAGCTATATAAGCTTAATTAAGATAATGGTCTATTTCCCTAATAGATGATTATAATCTAGGATTGCTTTTCTAATCAGCAATTCAGAGTATATTTTTAAAAATACACTTTTCTTTAGACTCTCATTTTTATTATTGTTAAAGAACCAAGAAAATTTTACACTTTCAAGTTTGTTCCTTATATCAATTTCAAGAGATTTGGTCCCTTTGGAAATAAAAGTAAATGTCATCTTCCTTAAAAATATAAGACGATAGAGTGCTCACCTGACCCACTTACCCAGTGAAGAAATTTTGTTCAAATATAGTTTTATCGTTTGCCCTTTACTAGTTTAATTGTGGTTTAAGAGTTATTTTAATGCTCCTCTCCCACCACACCCTTAACAGGATGCAGGAAGTCAGGCTTTTCAATAGATTTTAATTTCTTAAAATCATATTATCTTGGGACTTTTCTTAGAGGTCCGTGTGGATAGGTGAGTCTCTGTCAAGCATTTTTATCTAAGGGAAGCACACTGTTTCCCTTGTAATTATTTAGTATGATAATTTACATAATTTACTAATCTTAAATCATTTTGTGTCAAAGACTAGGAATGTCTTTGCTATAAACAGCTGTTTATGTTTTAATAAAGTGTGTTTATTATAGAATGTGATATTCAAGAGGAAAGACAATTTACCTATGTAGTGCTTCCTTTAATACTCTCATCCTGCCGGGATCTTTCTATATATGTATCCTTTGTTTGTTAGTTTGTTTTTATTGCTGTTAAGATAGCAAATTTTGTCTGGTTCCATTCATTTGCCTGCAAATTTCAAGATGTCATTGTGTTTGACCACTGAGTAGTACTCCATTATCCGGAGCAGATGGTGAAACTGCCATAGTTCGAGTACTAAAATTCATTCTGCCGCAGTGTATTTTTATTCACCAAACCTCCTGTTTTTGCACAATAACAAATTGAATCTATAGACTGGTCCATCAGCGATATTTGAATATTATTATGAATTGAAGCATTAATATATATATTATTGTGATATTATGTCAGTTATCACAGAAAATAGATCTTTTTTGTTATTGTTTCATACAAGGCTACTAGGTTACTCAGGCTGACCTTGGGTGGCGTCATTCAAGCCATTTTCTGCCATACTCACCACAATAATCAGAACTTCAGGCACATGCAACTAAAAGAAAATGTTACATTATTTTTTGACATAAATCAACACACAGATATATTTCATTAACTTTTGATGTACAAAGGTATTCTGTCCGTCTAGGATGGTGGGTAGATGGATGTAGAGATAGAAAGATGTTAAGTATGTGAATGATAGGTATGTAGACAGGAAGATGGAGGATACATGCACGGAGAGATAATAGATAAAAAGGCAGAAATATGATCAAGTATGACAGTAGACAAAATTTTACTCATTACTTGTGCATGAATTTATCATCAAATTTTCTTCCTTTCCTTACTTATTCCTCCATTCTTTATTCCACAAGAAATGAAAAAATCATTTTTTGAGAAGATTTAAATAAGAATATATCTTGAACTTCAAAATTAGGCACCAGGAACCATAGATCCTAACATCATCTTCCTTCATCTACCCCCCACAGAAAGACACTGGATTGTCTATTTTCTACCGAGAAGGAATTAGGAGCAAAGCTACTTTTGTCATCCTTGACTTTATTTTCAATACTAAATATTTTTAAAACATGTTGAACGTGGCTAGAACTTCAAAATGATATAATATTATCTCAAGAAATAATTTTAAAATGCTACGAATAAATATTTTGTTGAAGTATTAATGCCTCCTGAGCAAATTACATCCATATACAAAAATTCAATAAAATTCCATAATGGGTCAAAAGTTTTCAGTGTCTTAATATAATGGATAAATTGTAAACAAACTCTCATATCCAGATAATTACATGATGAAATGGAATGATTTTAATTCAATGCTGAGAAAATTCAATTCTATTAAGGTGAGTATACATTGTAATTGTCTAGGATAGTTTGCTTGTACTTCTTATTATCTATAATAATTTCTTTGACTCTCAAGAGTATATTTGGATAAACATTTGCATGCTTATTTCTACTCAGTCATACAGGCCCAAGTATTGTATGATGATACGGAAAGAATTATAAACAAATATTCCTTATCCGGAGGATTATGATAAACATCTTAAAAGCTCAAGATCTGTACAAGAAATCATTACAAAGTACCTTCTATGTTTTTAACTGTAAAGCTTACATTTTTGGTATAGTCAGTAAGCCCCATGAGAATTCAGAGAGGCAATAAAGGAGCATCGTTAGTTGGGATAGGCTAGTTTCCTACTAAAGGGTATTGTGAGCATGAAGTGCCATGAACAAGCATAGTGACTAAAGTGACTATGTTCCACAGCTTTACACCTCACTGGAAAACAGTGAGAAAAACAAAGACATGTTAGAAATAAGAACACCAGGACTCAGAAACTGTGGTCTGTCAGTCTGTGTCTGCCAATTCCTAAGTTTAAGACACTGAAGAGACTATGCACTTTGACTTTATTTTCTTTAGCTGTATAAAGGAAAGAAGTGGTTCATTCATTCATCAGGATTTTTAATGGTAAGAGTACTTTGTATAATACCGTCCACCAGGTCTATGTAAATGACCCGTCAAGTTATTTCCTCTTATGACTTTTACAATAATCACTATTGTCACATATGTTTCCAGAGACATAGTATTGTAGTCAGTTTTGAGATCATGTGTCACTCTGTCAGAAACAAACAAACAAAAACAATTGTTGGAGGTAATTGACACAAAAGCAACAAACATCTGTTGTGTTAAATTCACTTTTTTGACATACCCTTTATTTCATAATTGGATAGAGAGCACATTCCATTCATTGAGATAGTGGTGGTATGTTCTTAATAATATTAGGGGACTCCTCCAGGAGAAGCTGGTTTTGCATGCTTTCAGAGTAAAACCTTCAATTATGCTACAGGTAGTATTTAAGGCTTGCACTTGCTCAGGGATGCACAATCCTGTGTATGAGTCTCCTTGGCGATTTTACACAAGTGAAGCCAGATCCTCATTTCCAGTACCACTATGGCTTCAGGAAGACTGCTCTTGTTCCCCTTGTTCCCAGTGCTCATCACCCAACATGAGGGGGACACCTTGCTCTGTGGAGTGCAGGTAGAACAATTGAACAGCAAGAAATTCTTGTCAACTCAAAGAAGTTCAGATGTCTTCTATGAATCCAGTTGGTTCAAGGCTGAAGGCCCACATTCCTGGGAAGGTTTATACATTACTCTTGACTTACACAGATATTTCTCTACGTTAACTGGAGAAGTTAAAGATAGATTTAGATTAAAACAATCTGATGATGAAAACAGTATCTTAACCCATCAAATGCCTATGTACTTTTAAAATGTGGTGGGTTATAAGGAGTTATATATTTATCTATGAATGAACTTTGGGCTTTCGTAAGACAGTGAATAAAAAAAACAAGATCAAGTGCAAGCAGTGTTTAAGATGGTTCTTATGCATTTTATCTTTGTCACTTAAAAAAAAAACAGATCTTGTTTCCTGGTAGGCTAGAAGTGCCACAGTATATTTAAATATAGCTGTAAATCACATCCAACTCTTGCTTTTTGGGATTATTGATACTGATGCTCATTATAATGGTGGTCGGATGTAAGATAGAGAAGACTTAAGATTTTGCAAAGAAAATGTTAAACTAAAAGTAACAAAACAAAACTTATAATAGATTTCGAATCATAAATGTTATAAGAAAAGCAAATAGTTAAAATTTAATCTGAGCATGATGATTACCTCACTATTTCATTTGTGTACACAGAACATTTATAACCATTGCTATAAGTGCAGCAGTATAGTACCTCTTTTAGTATGGTAAGGCACTGGAAATACTTTCAAATATATTCTTAATATTGTTCACTAATAGCTTAGTGATTTGCCTAGCATATCTAAAAGGCCTTGAATTCTAACAATAGCAATGCCATAGATAGATAGATAGATAGATAGATAGATAGATAGATAGATAGATAGATAGATAGATACATACATACATACATACATACATACATACATACATACATACATACACACATACATACATAGATAAATAGATGGATGGATGGATAAGGAGGTATACAGACAAAAATCAAATAAATAAATAGTAAAACGAAAGAAAGGAAACAAATGGTAAGAAGATTCTCTGGAAGTTCATATAGTTGCATCACAATTTTTTTAAAATTTTCAGGGCAATTTTTTATTTTATTTCTTTATTGATTTTATTGCGCTCTATATTTTTCTCTGGTCCCCTCCTTGTCTCTGCCGTCCCCTTCAACCCTCACCGATGGCACATTTTTTGAGAAAGTATATAATGTTGGGCTTTTCTATCTGTAAATGTACTGTAAAAATCAGTAACATGAAATTTCAAGTCAGAGGTCAGAGCTTCTAAAAGTTAACTAAAAAGGAATAGAACTAGAATTTTAAATACATTACAGAGAATCTTATTTTTGTTTTGGTTTGTTTTTTGGTGTGGTCATTGTTCATTCATCTCAATATAGAATATGAAAGTTGTACATCTATTTTTTTTCTATTTTACTGAACCTTCTTGCTCCTTCAATTTATAAAAACACCTCTAACTTTTAAAATTGACTAAATGGAAGAGAAGTAGAAAGAGAATAATCAAAAATGTATAGAATCCTTTTACAATGTGCATAAAAAGTAAGCTGCAGACATCTCAAAATTTAAATATAGAAAAGATCAAAATTAGAGTTAATAGGTTAATGTTTCAGGATTTATTTGATTACTTCAAGTCAATAAAAACTAATAACTCTGGGAGTGTGTGTGTGTGTGTGTGTGTGTGTGTGTGCATGCACACGTGTGTGTTTCAATCATTGTGAGAGGAAAATCAAAACATAATTGAAAATCTGTGCCTCATCTCATAACTTCTAAAGATTTGTGATCCCTTGCTGATCTTTTGCAAGGATCAAGAATATGAATAAAAATAAAGGTGTTAACTCATATTGACATTTGAATCATTTAACCAGTCTCAAAATAACTGAAACAGTAGAGCATTGAGCAAGAAGGCAATGATGGCTGTTGTCATTGCTTTTGATCTTCCTATTCTTCCTTCTCTTCTTTTTTTTCCACCTGAAGAAAGCCAATAGTATCTAAATAGAGTAGGTATAATTTTTAAATGTATGTAGCCTAATTAAAATTATTAGGATAGTGAGTAGTCCCTCTTTGCTGATAAAATACAAAACTTTCCCAAAACAGAAAAAAGGCAAATATGTACCTATTGTGTTTCAGGGCTACTGACTAAGTTATGTTTCAGTTAAATATGAGGTTTACTTATTTATTATTCTCATTTTGAGACAAAGTCTTTGAATATAGCCCATAATGGCCTTGTACTTGCTACTTTCTTGCTTCAGGCTCCCTAATGCTAAAATTAGAAGTATGTGACACCATGCCCATTATTTTGTCATATTAAATTAGAAATGAATAACTGGTTGAATGGAATTATCACTGAATTTTCCATATAAACTTATGCATAATTTATAAACAGCTAGTGAGAGCCTATTCAGGTCCAGAAGACTAAACTATAACAGAAAAAAATGACTGTGTTGAACATAAAATTGGTCATTATTAATATTATAATATGGATTTAGGGTCATAAATATTTTATTATCAAGAACTATAGTTTAACAAATATAGGTCAACTATATTGTAAGTTAAATCCTTGTATGTTATACTTTTTAAGGCTATAACTGATATATTTGATCATGAAATTGACCATCTTATCAACAGTTTGATTAATGTTCTATAGAAATAATGAATATTCTTAATGATTTTTAGTATTTCTTGTTTTGCTCTTGCTTTTAGAGCTCCATCATTGAACACTTGGTTGCACTGGTTTTATTATGCAAAGAAAAAAGTTACTCTTGTCACAAAAATCATATAAATATTTTGATCAAATTTTCTTTGATTTTTATTTATATATTGAATCAATGTGGAAGAAACATTCTTTATATGTCATTTATTGATTTAATTGTATATATTTTAAAGTACTAATTTCAAATTCATGAGAAATTTTATTTTTGGAGGAAAACATCATAACCAATGTATGAACTCAAGTGTTAGGTACCTCTTGGCATTTTTTTGGAAGATTACATTGTCATAGCACCAACACAATCTAAATCTAGGAGGCAGGTGCTCACATGTCCTCCTCCATGCTTATAAAATACACGGAGGAGGCCATAGTGGCAACTGTCACCATGATTGATTTCGTTGGGATAGAAGATTCATCAGCTGGTTGTAATCAACCTCACAACAGGATGACCACTACATTTAAACTCAAGGTAGCATAAAAGAGAAATGTTTTGAAATGTAAAGATTTGAAATGCAGGGGACTTTTTTTAATACCTTTTCTTCTCAGCAGCACGATGTAATGTATAAGTCATGCATTGCCTTTATGCCATAATGTCAAAATGATACTTTGGATGTTCCAAAGACAAGAAACATAGTAATAAAAAAACTGAGACCTTTTAGTAGTGTTGTCTAACCTGCTAATTTGTTGTATAAGAATAAAAACATTTGAGAACATTAACATATGAGAAATATGTTTTATAATCTTCTTATTTTAAGTTAAGAATGTATTAAGTTCAGTCTAAGAAATAATGTTTTATGAAACTTGATGACTCTGAATGTTAATATTTGAATTATGATATACCATAATATTGAAATAATGTCTAGACAAACATAATCATAATTAAACTATAAATATTTTTAATTTTTATTATATTTTCATGCAATAAATCCCAACTACAGCTTCCTTTCTCTCTACTCATCCCAGTTCTCTCGCACCTTCTTTCTCCCCCAGATCACCCCCACAGAAAATAATAGGTCTCTCAGGGATATCAATCGAACATGGCACA